>JAADWZ010000359.1:0-32036 GCA_023336445.1 Pythium dissimile | reverse complement strand
TTGACCCGTCGCGCTCCGCCACCGAGGCCGCCGCCAACATGCGCATCAAAGACGCGATGCGCGAGAGCTCGTGCATGGCCGAGACCTTCGACGCGATCTACAACGTGCTCGTGAACGCCGACGTGAGCGACGTGATGATGCGGCTGAGCATCACCGCACTTGAAGTGCTCAAGCGGTATATCGCGTGGGTGGACATTTCGTTGATCGTGAACGACCGCTTCATCCCGCTACTGTTCCAGATGCTGCGCACGTCGGCGTCGCTGCGCTGTCCGGCGGCGAACTGTATCTTTGAGGTCGTTGACAAAGGCATGACGCCCGAGAAGAAGCTCGCGCTGATCGCGCAGCTGCAGCTTTTGGAGATTCTGCCCGCGCTGCCGATCCAGGACGAAGAAGAGTTTGCGGTCGAAGTGGCCGAGATCGTCAACGGCATTGGGCTCGAGCTGATCGAGTGCATCGACGCGTTCCGCCACCAGGTGAACGCGCCGCTGCTCGCCCAGGCGAGCACGATGATGAACCAGCTGATGCCGCTCGTGTGGGATCTGTTTGCCCACGAGACCAAGAACGTGTCGGAAGAAGTGTTTGAAGTGGTCAACTCGGTCGGCACGCAGATCCGCGCCGAGTCAGAAGGTCCCGTGGTGGGCGCCGACGAGCTCTTCCAGCCCACGGCGTATCTACCTCAGATCCTCCATGGCATCTACAGGCAGATCCGGTACCCCGAGGACTATGACGACTCGGACGTGGCCGAGTTTGAAGAGTACCGGCGCAGCTTGTTCAAGATTTACATCAACATCACGCGTAAGCGGCCGCTCGAGACACTGGGCTTCTTGACAAACCTGTCGCAGGAGATGCCCATGCAGGTCAACTTGGTCGATCTGTCGTCCGCCGGGGCGTTCATCTCGCTGGTCCATCGGTACATGGAAGGCATCGCAGCGACCAAGGCCAAGAAAGAGCTCGAGTCGCCCAGCAGCCCGCTCACGGCCATCGTGATCAAGATCCACAGTGGCGTCATTGCGGTCTGCACACTACCACGTGCTGTCGACGTGGATTCGTCGGTGTTACTGGCGTACTACGACCTGGCGCAGCGCTACAGCCGCGTGCTGCAGAACCAGACGCAGCTCATCCCGGCGCTGCTCGACATGGTGTTTGGCATCCACGGGCTCGCCAACCGGGACGCCCACCTGCGCTCGCGCGTGTGCTATCTGTGTCTGCAGCTGGTCAAGGCGATCGGCATGTCGATCCACCCGCACGTGGCCAACATTCTGCGAGCGCTCGTGCCACGACTGGTCGTGTCCAGCGAGGACGACGCCGTGGCGCGCAAGCACGACGCCTTGTTCATTCCGTACGACGATCAAGTGTACCTGTTTGAACTCGCCGGCCAGGTGATCGCCTCGCAGGCGATTGCGCCCGAGACCGCGGCGATCAAATACCAGTACACCAAGATGATCCTGGAGCCGCTCGTCGCCGATATCAACTCGACGCTGGCGGCGCTTTCCGCCGGCTCGATCCAGGACGAGCAGGCCGCCGAGCACTGCGGCAAGCTGCTGAACGCGATCGCGAACGTGTCCAAGGCGTTCAAGAGCGTGAACGCCATGGCCAACCAGCAGGAGCTCTTCACGTCGGTGCTCAACGGCACGGCGTTCGTGCTGCGCACCATGCCGCGCCACCGCAGCGTGCGCTCCAAGGTCGTGTTTGCGCTCCACCGGTTCGTCGCGATCCTCGACAGCGAGCATTTGCTGTCGAACGTGTCGGAGATCCTCGAGCTGCTCATGTTTGGCTGCGAGGCCGGTGACGTGCTCGAGGTCGTGCAGCTGCTCGACCAGCTCATCATCCGGTACAAAGAGGCCATGCTGCCGTTTTTCGACCAGTTTGCCATGCCGTTCGTGGAGCACCTGTGTGCGATCATGCCGCCGCGCAGACCTTCGGGGGGCAGCGAGACCAAGGACGCGGCGCAGCTCGAGCGCGAGGCGATCCAAAAGTACCTGTATCTGTTTTTACTCCACATGGCTGCGCACGATCTCTCCAGTGTGTTTGTGAGTCCACGGAACGTGGGCCAGTTGGAGAGTTTACTGCTGCTGATCCTCGAGGCCTGCGCCGACGTGACCGACACCAACTCGAACCGCGCGGGCTTCACGATCGTCCACGAGCTGGTCGCGCGGTGGCTGCTGTCGCCTATGCCGCCGTCGAACCTCACGCCGGAGATCAAGGCGAGTTTTACCAAGCTAGTGGTCGAGCGGTTCACGCCGGCGATGTTTACAATCGGCCAGAAGCCCCACTTTGACGTGAACGACGCGCAGTGCATGGCCGTGATGAAGGAGATCCGCACGCTCCATGAGGTGTTGCTCAAGGCGCTGGGCGACGAGTTCCTGCGCTACCTAGCGGACGTGTGTCTGCCGTCGCTCGGCTGTCCGCCGGAGCTGGCAGCCTCGTACGCACAGCAAGTCGCGACGGGCGACGAGAAAGTGATTCTGAATGTGTACAAGCAGTTTGTGGGCCGCTTTAAATGAGACCCCAACGATGAGCCACCGATCGAACTGATATTGTGCTGGGCGAAGAGGAGGAGGACGGTGTACTCGTTCTACAGTTGTGAGTGTACCTGGAGAGAAGCAGCCAAGTGATAGCTATTAGCGTGCGTTGATGATGAAGAACACAAATCAAAACAAAAGAAATCCCATAGAAGAAATTGTATTGTCTCGATTTGAATTCACGACTGTCAAACATGATATTCTTCGAATCGGGATTCCTTTGAATCCCAGAGGTTACATACATAGTGTAACCTTCCGTTGGCAATTATGGAAAAGTTGGAACAGTTCCAACACAACATTATAGCGGGGGGAGTACAGGGGAATCTACACGGACTGCTCAATGATGGCGGTCCGCGCTCGCTCGTCGCGCCGCACGCGCACCACCCCGACCCCGACCCCGCCGTCCTCTCTCGCGCTGCTGCTCGTCTTGATCTTCACACCAATGTGTGTGGTCCACGCTGTGGTGCCCACGGCTCGCGTGGCGTTCCAGCTGCACCAGCAGCCGCGGCCGCAGTTCGCAGGCCTGCTGGGCAGCCCGAGCTTCGCCGCTGAGTGGGGTGTGCCGCTGCCTGAGATCCAGAACGCGCGTTGGAAGCACGTCCACATGCAGGCGCTGGACGCGTTGGATCCGGAGGGCTGCCATGCGTACGCGCTGCCGTCGTTCGCGCCGCCGCACGGGCTCCACAGCGACCCGTACAAGACACTCGTGGTCGTGGACCGCGGTAACTGCTCGTTCCTGCAGAAGACGCAGCGCGCGATGGCCGCAGGAGCCAACGGTGTCGTGATCCGCGGCACCAAGAAAGCGGTCTACGACGCCGTCATGGCCGCCAACAAAACCAACACCACGGCGCCGACGCCAACGTTGGCGTCGGACCCGCTCCAACTCGCCCAACACCCCGTGTTTGAATACGACTGCGCCAACGGCGAAGCCTTTGTCGCTTCCTTTGCCGAGCCCAAGTGGGCTACCGACGACCCACGCTGCTCTACAAACGCCAAGTGTTCGTCCAAGCGCTGTGTGCTCACCGGGCGTGACGCGCCCTCTCGGGGCGGCGCACAGCTCTGCTGCCTCTGGGACACGCCCATCCTCATGGGTGTTGGCAACCGCTCGCTCGCCCAGAACGTGTCGGTTCCCGTCGTGTACCTCACGATCGCCGACGGCCAGCAACTCGAGCGCACGGTCGCCAAGTTCCCCGCCGTGTTGGTGCGCACGTTTGCGCGCGACGCCCCGTTTCTGGACGTGTCCTCGCTCTTGCTCTGGGCCGTGGGCGTGGCCACCGCCGTTGGCGCCGCCTACTACTCGGCCGCCCATGAGCGACTCTGCTTCCGCTGCCGCACCGACCCGGAGTATCTCCTGCGCTGGCAGCAGCAGCAGCTCGAGCGCGGCCGCCAGCGACCGTCCGCGGCGCACGACGACGACGGCGATGACGACGGCGCATCCCGCTCGCCCACGTGGGAAATTGACGGCAAAACCGCGGTCGCGTTCATCGTGGGCGCCGCCGGGTTCCTCACGGTGTTTTACTATGTCAAAGTCGCGCAGCTCATCCCCGTGCTCTTCGCGTTCTCGGCCACCACGACCTTCACGCAGCTCGTGACGGCGCCGCTGCTGCACGCGGCCGTGCCGGCGATCGCGTCGCGTCACGTTTATCTACCAGTAGTGAACGAGACGTGGCCCCTCGCCGAGCTTGTGGGCGGGCTGGGCTCGCTCGCGCTCGCGGTCGTGTGGTTTGTGTTTCGCCGCTCGGCCTGGTACTTGCAGGACGCGTTCGGCGTGTCGCTCTGCTTTGTATTTTTGCGCACCGTGCAGCTGCCCAACCTCAAGGTCGCGACCATTCTGCTCTCGCTCGCGTTCTGCTACGACGTGTTTTTCGTGTTTCTCTCGCCGCTCGTGTTTGGCTCGAGCGTCATGGAGGACGTGGCCACGGGCGGCCCGGCGGCGTACACACGCAGCGACTATCCAGGCATCGACTATTGCGAGCGGTACCCGACGTTTGAGGCGTGTCTCGACCCGGAGCCCATGCCCATGCTGCTCGTGCTGCCGCGGTTTTGCAACTGGCTCGGCGGCGTGAGCATGCTCGGGCTGGGCGACATTATCCTCCCGGGGCTGCTGCTCTCGTACGCGTTGCGGTTCGACTACTCGCCGCAGTCGCTTGGAGAAAAGTACTTCCGCTCGGTTTGTATCGGCTACGGGATCGGCCTGGGCATGGCCAATATGGCGGTGACGATCACGCAGGTGGGCCAGCCCGCGCTCATGTATCTCGTGCCCACGTGTCTCGGCACGATCCTCGTGCAGGCCCAGTGGACGGGCGACTTCAAGGCCATGTGGCTCGGGCTCGGCATGAAAGACAGCGGCATGGACAAGCGCCACGACGGCGACCGCGTTGGCGCCAACGCAGCCAGGGACCCGATCGTCGGCGGGCCGAGCCCACGGGTGAACGACGCGCCGCATGACCAGGCACCGTTGTTGGGCAGCTCGAGCGGCTTGATGTCGCCCAGATAAAACCGCTTCGAAATTTTAATTTTTGAAAGAATTAAATATGAACATTCGTGAAACGACGCGCGCGTTGAGGGGTCCCCATTGCGCGAGCGAATGCCGGCGCTGCATGTCGTCGGCGAGATCATGGGCGCCTCGGGACTGCGTCCGCGCGAGGCGCTTTCTTTAGACCACTGGCTCGACCTACTCTCGCTGCATTCATCGTCCAAGCAGAGCTTTTTCTGCCGCTGGCGACTGGATTTCCGCCAGTTCCCAGCGCCAACGACGCCGCTCAAGCGCGAAGCAACCAACGCGTGGGCTGAATGGCGCGTGCTGCAAGGCGCCACGCAAGGGCAGACCCAGGTGCACGCGTGGAGCCCCGTCACAGCAGTAGAGGAGACCATCACCAAATCTAGTAGGTCCTCGTCTCGAGCGACTCCGGGCGCTATGGGTGAAGAATCCAGCGAGCTGATTGAGCTGGAGACGGTGTGGAGCCATCCGATCGATCTCCACCTCGCGATGGTCGAGCCATCGGCGCTTCCAGCGTCTTGGCCGTACCTAGCGTTCCAGCTGTGGAGTGTAAACGAGTTCCACCACGAACATCTTGGTACGAAAAGCTCCAGGGATTGGTGGTGTGGTTTGGTGACTGGAGCTGAGCTGAGCTGATCCGTTCGTGGACTTGACGGGTATTAGTTGGCGCGGCGTCACTGGCGATCCCACTCGCGCAGCACGAGTTCTTCGTGGACTTGCCGCTCACCAAGCTCTCGCGTCCGTCGGTGCTCTCGTCGCTTGGGCTGGTGGACGAGCCTTGCATCGATCTAGAGGAGGAGAAGGAGGACGCCAACACTATCCACTTTGACAACGACGACGACGATGACGGAGTGGTTTCGTCGAGTGTTGGAACGCTCTTTGTGAGACTTGCGGTCGTTCCACAAGGATTCAACGAGCGAGGCGTCCTCAGTTGATTCACGCCAACTCGAAGGAAACAAAAAAAAAAGAGAAAAAAAAATCGCAAATCGGTGTTCCTTTCCAGCAGCTACCGTCATCGATACTCCTTCTCGTGTCCTGATCGATTGCTCTCGCCTGCTGCATGTACGGATGGACTCGCCACTACCCGGCTGGATGCCGAGGCCGGCGGCGCGGGGACCGGCGGGAGCGAGAGGTCGCCTGGACGCACCGGGGCCGCTGTGATTGGCGCCGCCTCGTCGTCGCCGCCACCGTGCTTCTTATCGCCCAGCTGGAGCGCGCGGATCCGATGGATGCACACGATCGACGCGAGCTTCGCTGCGTCATTCAGCAGCATCGCTAAGAGCGCAAAGCGGTTAGTCGTGCAGCCCGGATAGTAGTCTGAGGCGCCGCCGCAGCTCACGATCGAGACGCCGTTCTGGCCGCAGAGCTGTTCGTAGAACACGCGGCCCGAGACCCAGAGGCTGATCCAAATGATGTCCGTTACCAGTGAGAACGACACGGCGCCCAGCACGAGCAGCGTGAGCCGCGCGTTCTTGGCGAACCACTTGGGCGTGCAGCACGCGAGGCACCAGAGCGCGAGCGCGAAGTTGTAGGCTGGGAACGCGATGTAAGACACCTGCATGAGCAGCGAGCACACGAGCTGCGCGAGGATCGAGCGGTGGACCGAGTGCCACCACCTCTCCACGACGGCGTGGCGCGATTCCATCGCGGACGGGGCTTTGGAAGACGGGGTTCTAGTCGATGGCGGCGTCATG
The DNA here is from genome assembly GCA_023336445.1 of Pythium dissimile. NCBI lineage: Eukaryota > Oomycota > Peronosporomycetes > Pythiales > Pythiaceae > Pythium > Pythium dissimile. The sequence goes on along the minus strand of JAADWZ010000359.1, from coordinate 25,320 downwards.
CTTAGAGAAGAGAGTCTTGTCAATCAGGTACTGCCGCTGGGGTCGCTTGTAGCTTCAACGGTCGGGAGGAGATCAATTTAGCATGCGGGCAGGAAAAAATTCGAAACCGATGGCTTGCTTACTTGGCCACTCGAGCGGCCACGGTCTCCAAGTACTCGACGTATTGGGCGGTCGTCTGGGCAACGGCGGCGCTCTGCGCGTTGGCCCAGTAGTTGAGCACCAGAGCGTCCAGATAGCGCAGCTGGTGCTCTTCCACGCCGCCGCTGCCCGTCGCTGCGGCGTCCACGACGTGGCTCAAGATCTTTGGCTGTGTGGCCGAGCAAAGCGCTTGGTCTTCGACACGAGCCACAAACGCGAGCGCGTCTTGCTGGTCGCGCATGCTGCCCACGTCCATCCGCAGACTCCACCCGCGGGTTTCAAACCACAAGGCGCACGCAGCGTCACGCCGCTCCAGCCGCCACAGCAGCAGCGTCAGGTTGAATTTCACACTGAGAGTGGCTGGGTAGCGCTTGGCACAATCCCGCAGCAAGTCCACCGCGCGGTCCACGTCGCCACAGCACACGGAGACAACCGCCAAGTTGTTGAGAAGCTGCACGTGGAGCTGCTGGATGGCGGCATCGTCCAAGAGACTCGCAAGCCGCGGCTCGATTTCACGCGTCAGCTCGGAGAGGCACTCGTCGACCCGTTCCAGTGACAGCAGCGCGTCGGCCTTGTACAAGTGGACAACCAGATCGTCGCGGGAGCGCAGCAGCGCGAGCTCGCACTGCTCGAGCGCCTGCGTCGGTCGATTGCACTGCAGCAGCACGTAAATGTACGACCGCATCGTGGTCTATGGGCACACACACAGTCTCATCGTCACAATAACAACAAATACGCGCTTGGTCTTCCACGTGTTCGCATCCATACCTCGTCCGAACCGCGGCCGTTCGTCGCCTCTCGCGTGCTGCTGAAAAACGCTTCAAACTTGAGCCTCGAATCTTGCCACGCGCCTAGGCAGCACCCTCAAACACTCAGCCCTCCTCGTGGATACACACACTCCATCCAATGTTCCTTCTCCTCACCGCACGCCATGGCGGCCATCGCCATCGCCAGCTCCACCTCGCCGGGCACCACGGCCGCGCGCTTGCACGCGAACAGTCGGCCCGTGAGCTCCTCGTCGGTAAATAGCCGCAGCGCCGAGCTCGCCGTCGCCGTCTCCTTGGGGTTCTCCTTCTTCCTCGTCGGCTCCCGCTCCTTCGTCTCGTCGTCGTCTCTCACCGTCGCTGCCGCCGCCTCGCTAAAGAGCTCGAGCATCTGGAACTGTGCCTGGCGGTTGCCCATCGCTTCCAGCAGCACGGCGTAGTTGAACATAGACGCGGCGTCGTCCAAGTCCAAGTCCACGCAGCGCTCCAGCGCCTCCGCTGCCTCCAACTGGTCGTTGGCTTGCAGCGCCAGCAGCGCGTGGAGGTTTAGACTCGAAACGACCGCGGTGTCGGCGGCGACGGCGAGCCGGAGCTGCTCGATCGCGGCAGTGTGGTGTTGGTTTCGGCCCAACAACACCGCGTACCAATAGTGCAGCACGCCAACGCCAACGTTGGTACACTGCGCTAACGCGACTGCGTCCTCCATGCAACGCAATCCTGCGATGTCGTCCCGTCTCACCACTGCGAAGACCAATCCCAACACAAACAGCGGCCACACAGCGTGACGTTCCATGCTCTTGTTCTCCCGACACTCGGCCACAACTGCATCCAACAGGTCGACGCAGAACGGTTCTGCAGTGTTGGCGTCGCGGCGCAGCCAACACAGCGCCAACAGCAGCGCCACGTCACACCAGAGAACAAAAAGCGGAGGCCATGCGCGTGCATACGCCAACACACGGCTTAGCGCGCCGCGCACAAGCGCCGCGTCCACGCCGCTGGATCCGGAGCTGGAGCTGGAGCTGGATACGCCTCCGGACGGCGCGTCCAGCGCGCCATCCTGGCTCGCGACTGTGCGCAGCACATGATACGCGGCCATTGCGACGTCCTCTAGAGCGAAGATTGCGTCATCCATCAGCCTATGGACGCGCGAGTCGCCGTCGCGGAGCTGCGAGAGGACGCCGCGCACCCCACACGAGGCCACAAAGCCCACCGCGCCGAGCCAGCGCGCGGCGTCCGCAGGCGTCAACAGCGCGCGTGCGTCGATAGAGGCATTTGTCTTGATCTTGCGCATCTGATGAGCCATTTCGTCGGGAGAGAAACGGTCGGCATCGCGCGCAAACGCCGCCGCAAGCGCCTCGATTTGAAGCTGTGGCGTAATGCCATTTTCCCGCGTCATTTTCGTTTGTGGGCAGGTGTGACTGTGGGGTGGATCGTAACCCCGCGGTGTGTAACCCTGAGCATTGAAATTCCCAGAAGACGGTGGAATTGGACGAAGATAATTCCATTCCATCAACGAAATTATGAAATGGCAAAAATCAAAACATTCGGCGAGGAGGGATCTTGAAGGGGTGTGTGTGAGAACAGGCCGACGTCCACCAAAATGAGCGGGCCTGGTGTCTTCAGCCGCGACGCTTCCCGTAGAGAGTTGTGGCACAACAGATCTGCTCACTGTGCTGAAGAGGTGTCGCTTCGAATAGCGTTCGTACCCTCCCTCGTAACCAGCCAGATTGAGACCGATTAGAATGGCAGCGAGATATTCTCATGATGAGACCGACGCGCTGAGCGGCGGCCTCGCCAAGCGAGAGCTCCCACGTAGCCAGCGCGTCGGTGCCTGGAGGAAGCTTGGTGCAGCAGTGGGACTTGTAGTGGTGTCCGTCGGCGCGGTCAGCTCGGCGTATGTGCATGGGCAGTCCACAGCGATCACTTTGGAGGCCAAGCATGCGCAGCTCCGAACAACTAAGACCGTGGCAGGGATGATCACACAGCGAAAGCCACCATTCCAAGCGCATCCTCACACTTGGGAGGTCGTCAGCGACCCACAGCCGGGCCCGCGGCCAGGATCCAACATTGATCCGTCTCTGGATCCAGTTCCGGCCAGCCAAGCGCAACTGCAGAGCGCTCCGCGCCAGCAGTTTGAGCTTGAGGAGCCACCGTTGGATCGCGAGACGGAGCCAACCGATGCGGCCGCTCGCGGCGGCGATCCCGAACTGGAGGCGGTGCTGCTCGAGGCGTTCGGGCTCGACGCGGATTCTGTTCGCGAGGACCAAGCCGTGACCACAGCGGCGGAGGCTCGCGTTCGACTCTACGGGTCCCCCGAGGACAAAGCCGAGCTCGATGAGGCCAGGCAAGAGCTCAAAGATACGCTTCTTGACCAACTCAAGCCACCGCCACCAGCAACGCCGACGGCGCTACCACCGGTGCAGCGACAGGACACGGACTCGGTTCTTGCCGCGGCGACGAGTTGGAACTGGCTGCACCCGGCCGAGACGAGCTACGCCAGGGTGACACTCGGGGACGGAGGCGACGACGTGAGTCTTCCAAAGGTCGTTCAGCACTTGCTAATGGAGCGAGAGGCGCGCGTTCGGAAGATCGAGGACGAGCTCGCGCGCACAGAAGACGAGTACATCCGAACGCTCCGCTGTTTCCAGCGCGGCTCCAGCGGCGTACGTATCCCCAATTTGTTTCCTTCAGTCTGCAGGCCAGGCTGGCAGTCTCACAGACGGGGCCTGTTGTTGTTGTTGTTGTTGTTTCAGCTGAAGCCGTCGGTCTCTCGCGACGAGTACAGCCGAGTCGTCCAGTGGATGAACGAGAACTGTGTCCTAGCAGCCCACGACGGTGGGGGCGGCGGCGATCGTCATATTCAAGCACCACGGTCCAACTTCATGACGCCGGCCGCGTTCAAGGCACAGATCACGAGTCGGCTCCAGCTGATCGGAGACGAGGACGACGCCAACGGCACGCGCACGGTGCAAGAATCGATGACGCCCCGCACTCGCTCGGTCAGGCACAAGGTCTCGCTGTGCATCGACCACGCGACCAGGCGTGCTGCCGAGGCGTCTAATGGCTTCATTAACGCATCGCAGCTCGACGAGGCCATGGCCTGGATCAGAAGCCAGTGCGTCAACTCGCCGTAGAGACCACGACGCCATTTTGCGTTTTGCTTCCAGACAATATCCAACGACTCGATGTGGAGCTGCTGGTACAGTAGCTGCTTGTCGCACATAAAAAGCTCGTTTAAATATAGTTTCGTACAACGTCTCTGCTAGATCATGCACGATTCCTACCCCCCCGAAAATCCTACCGAACAGCCAAGCAGCGGGCCGCAATTTCTAGAGGATGCATCGAGCAACCGCGCAGAGTCAGTCGGCGCCGCAGCTGCCGCTCCCCTCGCACCAGGGCGGCGCCCATGCCCTGACTAGCACCATCTCGGCGTCGCTGCTGCCCCTAGCGGATACGTCAGATCGTCCCGACAAGAGCTCGCGGGTGTTTGTCATCACCGACCTCCTTCAAGAGCGCGCAGACGACAAGCTGCGGCTTGTACGCAAGCGAGCCAAGCCGGGTGCGGGGCCACCAGGAGATGAGCCTGGCGCGTTTTGTCTCCCCCTTTCGCCGATCCAGCATGGCCGAGGGAGCAAGGATCCAATGCGACAGCAAGTCGGCCCCAATCACCAATACCTTGGCTCGTTAGATCGCCCGGAGAACACGGAGCTGTTCACGTACGCGAGCGCGCTGTGCCACCGCATCACGGGGAAATACATGGCCAAAGAGCTGCTGCAGAACGATCCAAGCGCCCAGAAAAACGAAATCGCGCGGATCCAGCGCGACCCAGAGCTGCTCCAGGCGATTACAATCATCAAAGTAAGTTTTTTTTCTTGTGCAGTTTGCGGCAATGAATCCATTAAGCAAAACCCACTTTTCTGACGGGTTCGTGGCGGCTTTGACTGAAGACGCTGTCGAAAGAATTCAAAGACGTCGCGCATGCCACACTGGGCCACCGGAAGGAGCTGGGCCACACGCTGCTGCGAATCGAAGAATCGTACCTCAAGCTGTTCGAAAAGCTGATGGAGCTGTCGCTACGAATGTACTGGAAGTACGAGCAGGACCAAGGCGCCGAGCGACGGGCCGACAAGGCTACGATCACGTACTGGCAAGACCTGTTCAACGCAAAGACTGGCGAGGCGAGCAAGCTGCAGAAACTGCTGGAGGGGAAAGAAATCTTGGCACGGGCGCAACAAATTGAGCTGCGCGACTGGGAGAGGCAGTGCGCTGAGCTACAGCGCGAAGTGGGCGACCAGCGAGCCTTGCAAGGGCAGATCTTCGAGCTGCAGGCAGTGGAGAGAGGGCTGCGACATCGCGAACGCATCCGTGAGGCGGAGTACGAGGCGTTGAAGGTGCGTACGAACTTGGGCCTTTCCATCTGGTGTGAAGAAAAGCGGCGTGCCTGGGTGGCTGACGACCGAGAGGGCTGGACACGGTTGTAGACCAAGCACGACGAGATGAAGGTCAATGCCCGAGCACTTCTCGAGGAAGCTCATATGCAGCACAAGCACATGATGGATGAGATGAGGTACTGTACACCAGATGGAGTCCGTCATCGGCTCTCCTTACACGCTGACAGCAAAGTTCGTGCATGGTTTTGTGATGGTAGACATACGCTTCGAGAGCACGACCAGCAGCTCAGTCAACAAAGCAAGGCGATTCGCGACTTGACAGTGCTCGCCACCCCCGTCGTCACCACCACGAGCTCGACGCAGACAGAGGTCAGCGACGACGGGCTCTGGGACGCCCAGGACGGGATACCTCGTTTTGTGTCGCGCGACCTTCAGCATCGGCTGGCCTGGCGGCGGTTCCATGCGTTTGCTGTCTGCAAAAACTGCCACGGCCGCCCCATTCAGCAACGACGCATGGCCATCACCAAAGATCCCGGGTCGATCGCGGCCGACGACGCTGTACGTGACCAGCCTTCAGGAGCGTGCGTGCGGGGGAGCTCGGCTGACGTTGGCTTTTTCTGTCCTTGTTGTAGTACGTCGATGTCTGGTCGCTCACGAGAGGTGAGCGCAAGTCCAAGAAGGCGGTCAAGCGGATCGACGCCATCGAAGCCGAGTGGTGCGAGACGAGATCCTTGTGTTCTGGAGTTGAGTGGGTGACTCTCTTGCTTGTGGCTGACTAGGGTTTTGCTTTGTTTTGTTTGCTTCCCGCGTACTAGGCAACTGCCCCAGGCGATTGGGCTCTTCCTCTCTAACCTGCCCAAATCGGTCGTTGCGTTCCCGTTTTACTCGCTCAACCAGGTCGTGCAGCAAATTGAGTTGATCTATGACGACAAGTTCGAGTCGGACATTGCAGACGAAGCGGATGGTGTCGCGCGCGAAGAACTGGTAGGAGGTGTCTAATTTTTTTTTTTGGGGGGCTAGCGATGGAGAGTTGACGACTGTCGTGTTGTAGCCGAGTTTCATTTGCGAGTACTTTCTCAAGACCCACGGTCTCCGCCAAAGCGCCGAGATCGGGCTGTACCGCTTTCTCGTCTCGGTCAAGAATCTGTACCGTGGACACTCCCATCTCCACCTTTTCACTCGATTCTGCGGGCTGCTCGTGCACGATGGCACCACCAGCACCCACAACGATGCGGCGGTAGGTGCAGGCACGCTGATGGAGACCCTCGTGGAACGACCGCGGCGCACCGAGCTGGACCGCAGTTTCTTGCGCGTGTTCCTCCACGCTCGCCATATCATTCTAGTAGCACCGCCGCCGAAATTCAGCAAGAAAGGCCAGATCCAGCCTCCTCCTCCGCAGCCGTTTGTCGTGCAAGTCGAATCGCTCAAGAAATGGGTGCCGCTGGACCACGCCGTGTCGGTAGTGCGGTGGTACTTGACGTTCCTGCCCGAGGATCTGGTGATCTCGTATTGTCGCGAGGTCGAGTACAGCACCGCTATCTACGCTGGCGGTGCGATCACCGAGATCGCCGGCAATCGCCTCGCTGTGCGTGCTGAGATGCGCAAGTCCATGCTCACGAACGGCGACGACGGCGAGGGCCACGGCGCTCAGCTTAGCGACAAGGAGCGACGCCGGAGGCCTCGGATCGTCGCGGATGTCCACCGAGTGCTGCTGCTGCTCATGCACGCGCTGGAGCAACGACGCGACGTGGTGGAGAAGGCGCTGGTCGTCATGTTTGAAGCGGGCGACGTCAACCACGACTGCGTGCTGTCGCTCGACGAGTTCAAGGCGATCATTCGCGGCCGCGCGCACACGTTCAGCGACCGCCGGCTGCTGCGAATGTTTCGCGAGGCGCTCATGGGCGGCAGCGACCAATCGTTCGCGCTGTCGATGGACGCGTTCGTCAAAGTGTGCAACGACCACGGCCTGGTCACGCTGCTGCCAGACGATCGGTGGGCGGATCCCTTCTTTCACAAAGCCACCGACCCAGCAGCAGCGAACGCAAAGCAGGGACTGAGTGCAGTGAAGAAAGCACCGACAGCGCTCAACGTCCAGGCAGTGGGACGGCGAGAGGGACAGCCTCTGGCCAAAGAAGAGATTGAGGCAATTCCAGAAGACCTACCGCCTGACGAGTCTCGCAACATGGCTTTACTTTCTCCAAGGGCGACGGAAGTCGAGGAAGAAGATCTGTGGGGGTGGTAGAAATTTGGTGAGAAACGAGGTAATCAAGCCCCAAACTCGATGGATGTGTCAGCGTGGATAGCACCGGACAAGCTATGTCATACACAGTAGCTACTCCTTTTTTTTCTTTTTCCACGAGATGATAATGCAAGAAGCGAGGCAAGGATCATACATCGAACTCTGAGCCGCCTAGTTGCCTTGCTTCATGCACACGGTCGCAACCCAGTCAATCGCATTCGCGAAGTGCGGCGCCTGCTCGTACACGCCATAGTAGCCAAACTACAAAAACACACAGCTGATCAGCAATAGACTCGAGTACGAGATCAGATCTCAGAGGCAATACCTTGTTTGCTGCCTGCTCGATGCAGTCATCCAGACGCGCGACCTGGGATGAGAGGTTCGCGTATGCTGCGTCGGCGTCCTTGATGATGTCATCGAAAAACTTATCCTCTTTGCTGAAGCGCTCAACAAGCTTCTGGTGAAACTCTTCCTTGGTCATGTACGTTGCGGCGCCACCAGCCGTCTGCTTGTCAGCATCGTAGCCACCAAGGTCCTCGATAATGTCCGTGATACCTTCTCCACCGCTGAGCTTCTCTGGCTCGTCCGGGACCACAGAGCTGACTGGACCAGGCCCATCGTTGGTCGGAAAAAACGGAGCCTCAGTCGTCTGCTTCGGTTCATCCGGAAAGACTGGGTCGATTGGACCCGGGCCATCGTTGCTCGGGAATGGGGCCTCAGTCGTCCGCGTCGGTTCATCTGGGAGGACAGAGTCAACAGCGCCTTGGTCGTTGGATGTTTCAACATCATATCCGCCCAGCTTTTCAATGATGTGCGTGATGTCTTCTCCACCGCTGGGCTTCGCTGACTCGTCTGGAAGTACCGAGTCGATCGGTCCAGGGCCATCTCTGATCGGGTCGAACGGAGCCTCCGCCGACTGCTCCGGTTCAGCCGGGAAGAGTGGGTCAAGAGCGCCCTGGTCTGTCAGTTTCTCCTCATCATTCCCACCAAGCTTTTCAATAGTGGTCTTGATGTCTTCCCCACTGTTAGGCTTCTCATCAGGAGCCACCGAGTCGATCGGTCCAGGACCAGCGTTGGTCGGATAGACCGGAGCTTCGGTCGTCTGCCCCGGTTTCTCCGGGGTCGTGGGGTTGGCCGGGGCTACTGGCTCTTCGGCTGAGTTCGGCTGATCAGGCACATCGGCGGGCTCGGTCGTTGGATCGATCGGGTTCCACGGCTTCGGCTCCTCCACGGGAGGCTGGAACACCTTCGTTGGCGTTTCGGTCGTGACTTCATGCTGATGTGGTGGCTCCGCCGTCGGATTCTCCGGCACCATCGGCTGCCACGCGTTGTCCGTCTCCGTGAGTGGGGCCGTTGGCGCCTCCGTTGGATGCTCGAATGGTGGTGCCGTCGGCGGCATCAATGGCGGCGCGACAGGTGCGTCCTTCGGCGAGAGAATAGGAGCCGGCGTGTACTGGTCCAGGAGCTTTTGCGTGATCTGCAGCGGTTCAGTCTCGCAAAATTCGTCCATCGTGTAGTGCAACGTGTGGAGGTTCTTGGCGTTCAAGACAATGTGGCTCGCTCTCATCTAGATTAAAGACGGGGTGTTCAGCCATGTTGCAATCCAGCACGACGTATCCAAAGCCACGACTCACCCGCTTGAACGCACGAAGAGCACAATCCCCATCCGAGTTCAATTTCTCCTCCAGCTTGCTCATCAACTTGTTTTTGATATCCTGGGGGATGTTGGCCTCCTGCACTTTTGCCGTGTCGGTCTTGTAATGGTCATTAAGGTAGTGAAGGAATTCCGTCTGACTGACGGTCTCGTCGCCGTTCCTGTCGAGCTCTTTCAGGCTGGGGTACAACGGCTCGTCACTGGCGTATTGCGCGAGCGATTTACCCTTTGCATTGAGTTGCTCAGTCGGCATCGTCTCGTTGACCGAGCTCTGGCGCATGGCAGCGTAGCCAACGACCGCGGACACGGCGATGAGTCCGATGGTCGCACCGACAACAGCCATGCGCTTCTTCTGCTTGCGCTTGGCATTGGCGCGGTCGGGCACGGCAATGCGGCGAAGAAACGCCGTTTCTTCGTTGTCGGTGCCGTATCCGTTGGGGGTCTTCATGGCAAAAACGCACTACTAGCGAGTGGTTCACGCGGCGATCGATCCCGTCGAGAGCACTTGCCTGCCTTTGACTGCGATTATCGAGCAATGCCCCAACCGCGAAGAGCTCGCTGGGTCCTCTCTGTGGGCGTTGTCTAGACACACTAAGACTTCCGTCTTGGATGAATCCATCCTCGCCTCGGTGAACCGCCCCCACTGCTTGCCGGCGCCGACTGTTTGAAAGCGCTCTGCACCGTTCACTCGCGACCGCCTGGTACACGCTCGCACCATACCGAATCCAAGTCATTACGCCCGCGATCTTTCCCAAGCGTCGCGCGCGAGTCTTGCCGAGCTGCTCATTTCTCCTGCCGCAACCCAAGATCGCGACAGGCACAATGAAGCGACGCCTCGGCGAAGCGACGCCTGGCGTCCCGTCCGGGTTGCTCTCACAGCCGCACACTCGAAGATCGCGGGCGTCCCTCTGCTGGCCACCGCCACTTTTGTTCACAGCCACTATGGAAGTTCCATATTGGCTGTGAACAAGAGTGGTTCCATCAAGGAACCTGGCGCCTCCATCGTTATCAGTGGTGGCAATGCCTCTATTCCATCCTTTATCCTTCCGTTCTTACATAGAAACGCACCACTAGGGAGGCTGACAGACACTACCAATTTCGCGCTGCAGATTCAATGACAAATCGCCCCAAGCTGGCGCTGCATAGCTATCCCCAATCGGCCTGGACGGAGCGCCCTTGAGCACCTTCCATAGTTGCATGTTTTCCTTTCCTGGTTGAAAAGCAAGATCGCAAACAACATCCAGGTGTAAAACCTCATATTCGAGGTGTTTTGTCCTGAGGTATTGAGGTTTTATCCACAAAAATGTAGCCATGTTGGCCACCCAGAACCCTGACAACAACAAAAAATCCCGTCGGCAGCTAACGTTACTCGTCTTTGCGGAACACGCGCTGGTTGGCATAGCGCGGCCAGCTGAGATGCTGCGCGTGTGTCAAGTGGTCGCGCAGCAGCCCAATGTTGGTTCGGATGCTGGGCTTGAGTTTGCGCTGCAAGCCCGAGTCGCTCGTGCTCGCGACCGCCGGGATTGGCGTCGGCACGGTCAGCTCCCATGGGATATGGACAGGGCCTGTCAGAAGCCGATGCGTAAACCGTGTGAGCTGCGCGTTCGTTATGGATGGTGGACCGTCCAATAGCTCTCGTGTGGCTTGCAGCTCCACGGCGTAGCGCTCTTTGTGGCGCACGTGCTCCACCGGTTTGAGTGGTCCACGCTGAGCAAAAGGAACGGCTTCGGCCGCCATGAAGCGTCGTCTCAGCTCGCCGAAGGATCGAACCGGGGTTTTCCGCTGTGGGATCGAGCTGTTGCCGTTATTTCCGCGTGATTGGGTTCTTAATCCAATCGGCCACGGTGTCGATGGCTCTAGGATCTCTTCGTCGTCGAAGCTGTACAAGGACTCGGCGTCCGAGTCCTCAGAGCGAGTCGTCATGGGCGTGCGGATACGCGTGCAGGCTCCAGCGTTACCACTGCCGTGTAACCCACTCGTGGACGAGAAAGGCGCGGCGCGACGTGCCCCAGGGGTGCCAAACTGTGGAGCACGCCCATGATGCTGCAGGCCGCCTTCTTGCGAGACTCCGCGCCCTCGACCGTCGACTGGCTCCTCTTCATCAGGCGGTTTGACGAGGTCTTCGACCGCACGGTGCCGCCATTTCTTGGCCAAGTACACGACACTTCGCTTGTCTTCGTTGATTGCGCTCGCACTTGCGCCGTGCTCAAGCAGCACCTGCGTTGCCACTTCGTTGCCGTTCATGGCCGCGAAATGCAGCGGCGTGTTGAGTTTGAGCGACTTGGCACTCACGTCTGCTCCACGCGAGATCAGATCCACTAGAAGCGCACGGTCTCGACAAAATGCAGCGAGGTAGTGTAGCGGGCTGTGGCCTTGTCTGTTCTGATGGGCAGGATTTGCGCCTGCAAGAAGAAGCACACGCACGACCTCGAGCTGATTTCCCAGACAGGCTTGCAGCAACGCTGTATGGCCGTCCATGTCTACACAATCGACCATAGCTCCAGCATCCAGCAGTACTCGAACGATCTGGATTTCTTCGGCCATGACTGCCAAGTGCAGAGCCGTCCAGCCGCCTTCGCGTGTTGACGTATTCAGTGCGATCCGCTTGGTGCGGATGAGCGCGATCGCGACGTCGCGGTAGTTCTTGATGATCGCCGTGTGGAGGCTGTTGTGGCCCGAGTGGTCATCCATACTGTCCAACGTGTCGTTGCTCTCATTACTGACGATAGTGTCAATAAAGACTTGGACCAGCTTGTCGATATTGAAGGTCTGCTGCAGAACGAGATGCAAGGCGTTGGAACCCTTCGCATCGCGCAGATCTGTTCGTGTGCCTTTGGTCTCCAACAGCAAGCGCAGACACTGCTCATGTCCGTGATGCGCCGCCAGGTGAAGCGCGGTGGAGCTTCCTTTCTTGGTCTGCAGGTTCAAAATCGACCAGAGCTTCACGAGCTCGAGCGATTGCAGCAACGTGTTCATGATCTCGTGTTGGCCATGCAAAGCTGTCACATGGAGTAACGACAGCCCCGACTTGTCGACCTGGATGAGCATATCGCGCGCGGCTGGCGGGCAGCCGGCCACCAGCACTCGGAAAAGCTCAGTCTGGCCCAGTTCAGCGGCGACATGGAACGCCGACCGTGCGGCATCGTCCCGGAGCGTCAGGTCGGCGTCAAGCCCGAGCAATAGCTGCACTAGTCGCACGTCTTTGGCTTTCACAGCGCGAAGCAGTGGTGATTGGCCCAAGCCGTTCCGGCTCGACAAGTATTCGTCTCGAATTTCTTTGTCCGCTACTGACAGCGTGGTGGCCAAGTATTCCACAAGTCTCAGGTCGACCGCCATGTTCCACTTGTCCGTGTCGGTCTTGAGCTGCGCGAGCAAGGCCGTCTCCTGTGCGTGTTTCTTCGCTCGGCTGGTAACGATGCGGATCTGCTCGTCGCGGAGCACAGTCGCCACGTGGTCTTCCCAGGACATTTCGCGAAACTCGCGAGCCTCGCGCTTTTCACTGCGCAGCCGCACGAGGCTGTCGGAGCAGTCCGAGACTGCATGAACATTGAAGTCGACGATATCAGGAACATACTCCCGTTGGAACTGGAGCGCCTGCTGCACTTGCTCCAGCGGAACTTGGCCGCGTTGTCGGCGCCTGGGCTGCGCGATCATCCGCTGAAGCCGCTCCTCCATCGACATGGCGGCTGTCGGGTCCATGCCGCAAGAGCAAGAGCCGCGATTGACAATCAATAAAAAATGATTTCATAGGTTGTCAGTTGTCTGTGTAGTATTATTTATATCAACGTGGCAGATAGGATCATTCGTATCTTAAACGAGTGCTTTCTTTTTGTCATGGCAAATCGCGGAGCAGGCTCGTTCGCTAGCCGTAGACAAGTTTGCTCACCTTGCTCAGTAGTGGGTTGGTCTTCTTACCATTCGTGCGACGTTTACTCGGCTGGATCCGAGAAGACTCAGACGTGGCCGTGCTCGTCTTGCCGACGCCTGTCTGGCCGCATTGACCGACTTCACTTTCCGAGTCAGAATCTTGGCCTTCCCGAAGCTGCGCACGCAGGGTCGCCTTGTCGACAGGTTTCTTTACGTCCTGCTCCGAAACTTTGGCACTGTTAGGGCGACTAGTACTCTTCTTGTCGTTGGCGGGAGCCAGGTCGGATTCACGCATCGAGCGGGAGTTCTGACGAGACTCGCGCTCTTGGATTTCCGGGTCACCAGAACGGAACGAGGTCGTCGGCCTTCCTGTGTCGCGCACTGAATCTTCTTTCTTTGTCGGCTCGTCGCCGCCCTTTAAAGCTGAAGCCTTTGGTCGATCAATTTCTGAATCTTTCTCCTTCTTGTGGTTGGGTCGTCGTTTGTCGTGACGGTCGCGATCTTTCCGGTTCTGAGTGCGATCCGAGTCACCAACGTCACGGTTGGTGGGCTCGCTGTCGCTGTCGCTATGGTTTCTTCCTCGCTCTCGCGCTCGCTCTTTTTGCTTTTCTTTGTCTTTTCCGCGCGTATCCACACGATCACGATCGCGCTCTCGGTCTCGGCCGGTATCACCCCCACGATCGCGCTCTTGGTCTCGGCCAGTATCACCTCCACGATCGCTTCGACGCTCTCGATCCTCATCTCGATCGTGATCACGGCTTCGTCGTTCACGATCCTTGTCGCCGTCTCTGGTTCGTTCACATCCACCGCCGTTTCGATCGTCTCGCCAACGGTCACGGTCCCGTCCACGATCTTTACTGCGATCTTTCGTTCGAGAGCCATGGTCGCCATCGCGACTACGATCACTGCCACGGTCTCGATCGCGGTCGCGGTCCTGATCACGATCTCGCGGTCGATCGCGGCCCCGGTCTTGCCTTCCCTCAATGCGACGGTCGATCCTGCCGCGTGCACCTTCATCTGCATCTCGACTCCACCCGCGTTGGCGATGGTCACGGCCGCTGTCTCCTCTGCGATCATCAGTGTCATCGTCATACTCATCCCGTCTGTTCTTCCGATCGCGGTCGTCTGTACCGTGGCGATCTTTACCCCAACCGGTGTTTCGTTCTCGGTCACGGTCTCGGTCTCCACGGTCGCGTGCTCTATCGGTCGGCGAAGCGGCAGGTGATGACGGCGCGCGCCTTCCCTCCGGGACTGTCGCACTCGAATCCGATTTGTCTGAAACTTCCCGACCGCCGCGAGCCCGACGCTCATACGACGGCGACGGTTGCGAGCCCTTCAGCGCCGCCGCTGTCGCCGCCTCGCTGAGCGTCGAGATGTCGGCGACGGCCTCGTCGCGGCCGCCCTTGCTGCCAAACTTCAAATACTGGCGGCACAGGTGCTCGAAGACTTCTTTCACATTGACATTGTCTTGCACACACGACCGGAACAGGCGGATGCGCATGTCATCGGCCATGTCTTCCACCTCGCGTCGCGACATGGCGGCGTCGTCAATCAGATCGATCTTGTTCTGGACCAGTACCTGCGAGATGCGGCCACACTCTTCTTCGACCTTGCGCTGCCACTTGAGCAGATCATCAAACGACGCGCGGTCGGTCGTGGAGAACACGTAGATCACCGCGCCCGCGCCTTTGTAGTAGCGGCTGGTCAACGCGCCAAACTCTTCTTGACCGGCCGTGTCCCAGATCATCAAGTTCACGGTCTCGCCGAGGTCTCGCAGCTCGAGTCGCTTCTCCATAAAGTCGACGCCGATCGTCTTCTTGTAGTTGCCCGTGTACCGGCCTTTCGCGTACCGTGTCGTCATGCTGGTCTTGCCAACGTTGCCGTTGCCCACCACGATCACTTTGAGTGTTTCTGTGCCCATCAATCAAATCGCATCGTCAGTCACTTGTTCGGGATACGCCACTGCACTCGACCCGTAGTGAACGCACTGTCAAAGTCATCGCATTCAAAGTCGTCCATGTCGTCCATGGTTGCTGGCGCGCAAGCTGGCACAGCGTCTGGTGCTTGGGTGAACGCTGATTCGAGTGA
The DNA here is from genome assembly GCA_023336445.1 of Pythium dissimile. Classification (NCBI taxonomy): domain Eukaryota; phylum Oomycota; class Peronosporomycetes; order Pythiales; family Pythiaceae; genus Pythium; species Pythium dissimile. The sequence continues at coordinate 10,179 of JAADWZ010000359.1, read as the reverse complement.
GCTTGGCCAAGAAGCAATGAGCAAGTGAGGGAGAGGACGCCGGAGTAAGAATAGCGCCGGGATATATTCGACCATCACCATGCACGGCCTTGTGCCCAGGAAGTGTCTTATTTGGCCTTCGCTTTCGTGCGCTATTTTAGCGCTGGTCCATGTGCTACAGCACCCTTCCGATCTCCCTGGATCCGAATGGAACATTAAAACTGACAGCAAGAATCCGTCAAAAGCAGCCCCGCCTTTGCGTGAGATGGAAAAGGTTCTGAAAAGAATTCAGTCTATTGTCGCCAAAAAATATACATAATCATACCGAGGTCGAAGGCCGAGGCGGCACGGCACAGTCGACCAGCCCTACATCGGTCACTTCAGAGATGTGTTGCAGTCATGGTGCCCGCGCTAGGCCGTGAGGAAGCCGGCGACCGCGTTTCCGACATTGTACACCGAGTAGCCCGTCACGCTCACGATCAGCAGCAGGAACAGATCTGATCATCCGACGGTCAATCAAAAACAATAGTCATCCGTCAGTCAGTCGGCATCCCAACCCATGCGCCAGGAGATGACCCGAATGAACGCACTGAAGATCGTAACCTCGACGGAGCTGAGCATTGTGAGGCCGAACTCGACCTTGTACGTGTGGTACGCGCGCCCGAAAATGCCGAACATGGTGCTTCTTACAGTCTGCTTGGTGGTGCTGGTGGTGAACGTCTTCGAATGACCAAACGGAACCGTCAGGTCCTTCCTCCACTTTATGTTCACGGGGATCGACGGATTGTCACAGCAGTGACCAGAGAGGTGATGTCGAAAATTTCTTCGAATTTTCGACACTTCCTAGGCACCACCAAACATGAACTACAGCCACAGATCCTTGTGAATTAGTGTCACCGATTTCCTGGTGAGTAACTCTATGTGGACCCCACAAATTTTCCTTTTGAAAAACCGGAGCGCGAGTGATGGTCACTAACTCAAGGGAAACCTTGGACAGCCACACTTCGATTTCGCAATTCGTGACGAGGTGTCGCCTTTGTTATCACTGTATATGCGGCTCTGGGCGCTCACACGCGACGACCAATCGACGCGGAGATGGAAAAGGCTCATGTGTTAATCCGCCTGTGTGATTTTGAGCGCGAGCAGATGCGCAAGAGCAGAGATACCGAGGATGGAAACCAGTCTCCGCCAAGAGGCACTTCTTTCGGCGTTTGCCGCACGAGCGCAACGACCGTGCGGTTGGAACAAAGCAACTTGTCCAAGGGCACCACCAGTTTCAGCTTCGATCAGGTGTTTGACGAGCAGCATTCGATTGCCGACATATTCAAACACAGCCTGGCGGGCGCGATCGACAAGGTGGTCGGTGATGGCTCAGCCATGACGGTCGTGACTACAGGCGCAAGCCAATCCGGCGAATTGCACTGCATGCACAGCGATGGGAGTGGCACCAAGGCAGTCGGTCTCGTGGAGTTGGCGATCCAGCGCGTGTTTGCCTGCCTTGCAGGTATGGATGTGGTCGATAGTAGAAAGAAAACGCGTTAGTAGCTGGAGACTGATCAAGAGTTGTTTTGTGAGCAGACTGCGACGAATGGCAAGTGCTGCTCGGCGTCGTGTACACTGACGCCAAGGAATCTGACACGTTCGTGGATGCAATTACTGGCGAGCAAGTCAAATGCGACCCACATGACAATTCGATGCACGACGGCGCGTTGCTCACTCGAACTGTGCGGGTTGGAAGTGCTAACGAAGCCACACTGGCATACCGACGTGCTTCGCAGAGAAGCCGAAAGCAGGATGGCATGATCGATATGGCGGTGGATCTTGCGTGTGTATTCTTTGTTGAAAGCCGTGCCAAGTCTGGGGAGATCCGTCGAGGGCGGTTTGTCTGCATTGATGTTCACGGTTGTGGAATAATCGAGCCGGTGACTGTGGATAATCAGCAAGAAGAGTCCAGATCTACTCTGTTTGCAGACACAGGGCTCCGTGTGAATCAGAGGCTCACAAAATGCTTCGGATGGTTCCTCGGCAACGAATCGGCTACATTTCTCATTGTCATGATCCCCAAATCTGCCAATAAGCTACAGCAGGTGAGTGACGGACGGAAATCTAGGAAGATGTTTCATCTCTTACCCTATCGCTCACCCATTTGTGTGCACGATTAGGCAATTCAATCATTGTTTTACGCATGCAAAGCAACCGAAATCAAGAGCTCACCAGTGTTGCGAAAGATTGACTTGTTTACCGCTCGACCAGCTTTCAACTCTGTCGAAATCTATGTTTCAGAAGCGGAATATCCAGGTGATAAGCTCGTCCTTGGTTCTCCTGCGTACGTTCGTGTTGTTTTTAAAGAAACGTTGAACTAATGACCAAAAGCTAATCGTACGAAGGTTGTTGTATAGGTCGCAAACCTTAACTTCTTCGTCATGCTCAGCTGCGACTCGGAGTTCATCAGACATTCTCTCTGAAAGGCTTCGTCAAGCGTATCAGTCTGTGAAGAAAGGATCAAGAACAGCAAGATCGTCGCCCCGAATGTCACCGCCATCTTTGCGAGTACATACAAGCATCGAGACAAGCCCCAACCCCACCGTCACTATGCAAACTTTACATGCGCTGGCCGACGCTATCCTCCACCAGGAGAGATCGGACAAGAAGAAGATGAAAGCAATGACATTGCACGAAAAATTGGACAAAATCGCGGTCCAACAAGCAGAATTGGAGAAGGCCCTGCGACAAGAAGTCTCGATCAAAGAGAAATGTGTCGATCGGATATCGAAGCTGAGCCAAACAATGAACTTTCAAGTCACCGAAAACGAGAAACAACTCAAGCTAAGGGATGAGGAGAATGAAACTCTAAAAGCACAGCTCCAAGGGATGCAATCCAAGTACGATACCGCTGAAGATACACTTGAGAAACTCCAAGAACAGGTGGAGGCCATGAAGATGGCAGCTCGTGACAGATCCGCAACGAGGTCTCCCTCGAAAGCCTTCCATGAGCGCGGTTTACTACAGCAATTTTCATCTCGACTCGAAACTGCGATGATGGAAGCGAAGGCCGTTGTCGACCACAAAGACTCTGTGATTCTGGAGTTGGAGAGACGCAATGCCCAGCTCCAAGGTATCAATGACACGATTGAAAAAGACCTATCTGTGCTCAAAACCCAGTTCCGAGCCGAATCATCGCAGTGGCGGACGATTCAGAACCAGTGGGAACAAGAAAAGGCAGAGCTGCTCAAGAACCAAGATCAGAAGGTAGAAGATATCACTCGACTGCAGGAAGCAAACTCTCGTCTGGAAGGAGAGAGGGCTCGCTTGCTTGTAGCCAGAAGTGCTGGGGATGAAGACAAGCTTCTCTGGACCAAGAAGCAAGCCGAATTTGAAGAAGAAATGACCTATAAGATTGCTGAGTTAGATGATGAAAGAGCCCGATGGCTGATAGTAAGATCTGCTCTGATTGAAGAACAAGACAACCTTCGAGCGGAGTTAAAGGATCGCGAAGAAGAGAGCCGTCGAAGAGAACTCGAACACATGAAATCCAAAACGACTTGGTCGGACAAAGAAGCTCTTTGGAATGACGAGCGAGCCCATTTGCTCGTAGACAAGACAAAACACGCAGATGAAATCGCCGCTGCGAAGGCTGCATTGAACGAGTATCAGCTTCAAATCAAGAACCGTGATAAAGAATCCACGGAACAGGCTGCGAAACTTGCACAAGTTCAACAAGACCTCGCTGCAAAAACGATTGCTCTTGAGGAGCAACTGAGAATCGCGCATGTTGAACTCACAATGCGACAAAACGAGGAGGCCTCTAACTTGGAAATCGAGGTTGCGAGGCTTGAAGCCTTACTGGAAAGTCGTGAAATAGAGACGGAAGATGCTAAAGCAACACGCGCCGCCATGGAGGCTGCGAAAGTATCAGCAGAGACTCAAGCCTCCGATCTGACGGCTGAGCTAAACGATACTCGCCTTCTCTTCGCGAAGGAAATCAAAAAGCTCGAGAAAAAGCTGCGCATTTTGATGAACGAGCGGAAACAGCAACTGGACGAAGCAGAAAAGCTGGAGGGTGAGATGGCCCGAGAAGCCCAGCGTCTTGGGCTTGAGCTTAAGGCTCTCGAAGTGGAAAAACAACGAGTCGTCGCTGAGCGTGACCACCTCATGGTGCGAGTGATCAACCATGAAGCTCGAGTCAACGATTTATCGAACCAACATACTGTCAGCCAAGAAGAACTTAAAGTGATGCGAAACTGTGTCCAACAACTTGAGAAAGACAAGGCAGCCGTGGAAGAGGAACTGAACCGCCGTACCTACGACTTAGAACAGCGTACAGCTCGGCGGCTCGTTGAACGTGAGGCTCAGTTGGCAAGCGAGTACGAATGCAAGCTTCGTGATACAATGGATCGCCATGCGTCTGAACTTCTTCAGCGCGACCTCGAACTAAGGAAACTGCGAATTCGTCGTGCTGCACCGAAGTTTCCGGTGGAAACAACAGAAACCTCTCCTTCTCCCTCATCATCGCCGTCCTCGGCTTCATCTGGTGAGCAATTCCAGCATCAACAATACGATCTTGATCAACTGGACACTGTGGTAGGCGGTCAAATGTCGAAGGATAAGCGGCTCGAGCGCAAGCTCGCCAAGCAGAAACAGAAGATCGCACAGCTGCGAGAGCACGGCAAGTCGCTGACCCACGCTCTTGCTATTTCCAATGAACAGGAATCGATGGCAAAGGACGCGATCGAGAAGCAGCAAGCATTTTACGAGCGCATGATGTACGCGCAAGACGAGTTGCAAACCCAGGTGAATGCGCTGAAGGAGGAGAATTGGGTATTAAACCTGGTGCTACAAATCACCGAGAAACGTGGCCATTCCAAGACTCCTGATTTGTTGCCGTGCCCTCAGATTGCCGAATACTAGGCGATTTCTACACGTGAGTCATCACCCCACATGCAGAAGTCGACCATACAAGATGTGCGACAATGCCTTGAAACCCACAATCCCATCAACGCCAAGAAAAAAAAGCGGTCTGCATTATGCGTTGGATTGGGCTTCGATTTCTTCGGCGGTCTTGCCACATAGCCGCTTGTGCAGTTTCCACGCGGTCTTTTGGCAGTCGCGAGAGCAGTAGAACGCGTTTCCGCAACGCGAGCAAGTCGAGAGCTTCTCGCGCCACTCGTAGCAGTGGCTGCACGTCTTGCCGTGCGTTAATTCAAGCCAGAAGCGCGTTTCCTCTTCGTCAGCGTGCCCCATCTCCGGCTGGAGCACAAGCGAGCTGGTGCTCGGACCGTAGCACTCCCATTTCTCCGTGTTGTCCATCACATTGTGGTCCTCACAGCCAAATTGATTCATGAGATCCCTCATGTCACTGCCGCCATCACCCACAGGCTCGAGCTGAGGCGTGTACTCGACAGCGAAATGCGCAACGGACGAATATGCAGCAGCCTCGAGCAACGGCGTCAAGCGCTGGGAGATCGCAAAGCCGCTCAGCCCACGCAATCGCTCTGTCTCACCATTCGCTTGTGGATCCAAGAAAGATGCTTCTCCTAACAAAAAGCAGAAAAGAGGCCGCTTGTCTGCAGGCGTTTGGTGGGCATCGTGATGCGCAGTAATCGCCTCAAACCTCGCGTAGTGGTTGTCCACTCGCTCTTCTCCGTGCGGCGAAACGTACACGAACACAAAATCTGCTTGCTGCGCGTGTTGCTGCGGGTCTTCTAGGTCAGTCGTGAGGAGTTCACAGCCCATGAGCACAGTGGCCTTGGCCACGCCGTCACGGAATTCTGGGTAACCATTCGCTTCGATCAGGATCTTTGGGCGAGAGGCAGAGGTCGTTGACGCCGCGACCGGCACACCATCGTGTGTGTCTTCTGTCTGCTCAGAATCAGCATTCTGCATCATCGCATCACGCCACAGCTCGTACAGGTACAGCAATCGGCATGCGACGCCCGTGAGGCGGCTCTCCCCGCGGCGGAACTCGGCTTCTTTCCTGTGGCATCCAGACAGCCGGTCAGATCCACGATTCGTGACCACCACCACCAAAATGTGCATTATATCATACCAGGCGTAATCGTAGCGCATGTACATCTTGGCGTCGATGAGTCGCGCGCGCGCCGCGGCGCGTTCCGGCGACATGGCTTCCTGCTGCGATTTTGATCAATCCAATAGCTCCTGGTCGCCAATATCTAGTCCACATTTGTAATTATTTCTCTAGCAAACTGTCCCGAATAAGAAGTCACAATATTCCTGCTTTCATCGAGTCATCGTCCCTTGTTTATAGCATCAATTGAGGGACAAGTACGAACCTGCGGTCGGCACCGACAGAACAGTGTCAAAGCCCCAACCAAGCAAGAAGCAAAATGCAAGGAATCCTGCAGTTCGTGTTCGCCAGCGGCGTCGTCGTGGCCGCGACACAGTTCGTCTCGGGCCCCGTGGCTGACTGGAACGCGCGACGACAGGGAGCCGCGGTGCGTGTGTGCGCCGGTTCTTCTCTTATTGGGTGATTTGATGGTCTAACTGTACATGATGGGAATTTGTGTCTGGTGCTCAGGAGCTCAAGCGCCGCGCGCAGCTCGTGCACAAGAAGGACGACCATGAATAGACACTGCGGAAAGTCTGACATACAGTGCTTCAACGCGTGTTGAGGAAACAGGGGGGATGGACCGACGCAAGAGTGTATCACTGTAGTGGTCGAACTGGAGTTGCGGGAGTGGGGAAGTGCGCGTTCAAGCAGCACAGAGAATAACAACAATGAAGATGAGTATGCTACGAATCATGTTGCGAGTTGATGTGATGATAGGATTAAAGTGGTGACATCGGGAAGGGAAAAAAGGGCGTCAAAATTGTTTTTCATCCTCCCGTAGTGGTGGCGGATTCAAAATCCACAATCGCTTGTGCGAGCGACTCGGCGTTCGGTTTGGGGGAGACGACCGCGGCGGCCCAGGTGGCGTCTTTGGTCTCTTCAGTCAATTTATTCAGGGCTGTCGCCGTGGTTTTACCTGAAGAGAACGCCCATCAAAAACGTCAGTTGACCTAGGCGCAATCTTGCCCTACAAGGAGGCCACTTCGTACCGATCGCTGCCTTTTTGACATTCTCCCACGCGAAGGAGATCGTGCGCGTCGCTTTGATACCGCTTGGACTAAAGTAGACGACCCAATCAGGCGACGTGCACGCCTTTGGGAGCTGGAAGTCCACCACAGAGCACGTCCTGTACACCGAGAGCTCTCGGAGAGGCAGCTTTCGCTGGTGGAAGCTCTCTGGCAGCGTGTCACTTCGCTTGTCTCCGCACAGAAACACCACCGGCTTGGTCGTTGAACGCTTGGGTAGAACACCTTGCTGATGGATGTACTCTGCCATGACTTCTGCCGAGCCGCAGTCGTCGCCTTTGCATTTTACATCGAGCACCTCGAGCTCGCGCGACGTCGCCTTGCCCACCGAGAACACGGTGATCGACTGGAGCGCCGCAACCACGCTTTTCCGCTGAGCAGCGTCACTCATTGAGTCCAGAATATTACGAATCGCGATGCAGGCGCGCGGACTCGTCACCAGCACAGCGCTGTAGTCGTCTAAGTGGAGCAGCACCTCGCGCAGCGCGTCATTGTTCACGTACTCAAACGTCAACACCTCTGCGAAATGTACGTCGAACGACAGACCACCACTGGACGCTCCAGCCTCTCGAAACGCGTCTTCGTATTTCGCGTCCGAGGCCTTGAGAAGCAGCATCGAGCGTCTGCGCGGAGGTGACGCCTGCATGTTATTGTGACGATGACGGATGATGGATGATTAAGTTGTGGAGCATTGTCACGTAAAAATATAGGTGTCAATTGATTCTAATGTGAAAGGGTATTGAATTCTAAAATCTCTCGTAGTGTAGTCTTGGTTGGGACTCTCTTCGTGGCAGTCACAGAGTCAGTATGAATATGGAGGATCTGGAAGAGCAAGTGGAGCCTTTGCACCTCGATTTCGAGGACCGCGAGGTCTACCTCGCCAAGGTTCCGGTGCGTCTCCGCTCTACAGATAGCGCGCTATGTGTGTAACTGCTCTCCTGCTGACCACGTGCGCTGTGTATGGCACTTCAGCCGGCGCTTGGCATGGCCTGGAAGAATGTACAAGGTGCGGAAGCGGATAGATCTCCCACGCCAGCGCAGTGCACACTCACACTCTTATGTTGTATGTGTAACTATAGAGAGTGAGTTGATGTTGGGCTCGATCAAGCTCGAGAAGGGTGCCGTGCTGGGCAAGCGAAAGGTGACTTTGCGACCAATTTGTTGGGACATGATGTTCTCAGCATCCATTGACTTCGTGGGGGATATACGTACCGTAGGGCGTGCTGACGGTGAACCCGGCGCCGCTGGAGGAAGGCGCGCCGACCGAGTACCGCATCGAGATCGGCGAGACGCCGCTCAAGATGCGTGTGTTCTCGCAGGACGGATCTGGCCGGATGGCCATTGAAGGCACCGTCAAGAACAGCTGCACTATTATGGCCCAGCGCAACGACCAGTACAGCAAAGTGCTCAAGCAGCGATTGATCAAGGCCATGGTGAAGCCACGGTACGTTTCACCTTGCGATGCGGGGTCTGTTTGCGTTGGGGGGGGGGTTCATTCATTCTGATGGGTGTTGGATGTCGATGGCGATAGAATTACACAACAACTGGAGGGGCTTCCGACCGTCAAGAAGGCCAAGATCCAGTTTACGATCGAGAAGCCCGATGAGGATGCTGAGGAGGTACGTCTGCTTGGTTTAAGGGAAATCCAGTGGGTCGTCTGGAGTCTGATGATGTGATTGGGTCGTGTTAACACAGGACACGGTGGACTCCAAGTTGGCGATCGACAAGTCGGACAAGAAGATCAAGATGAGCAAGGTGTGGTTCGTCGGCTTCGTTTCGGATGTTTGGTTTGTATCGTTTTGTTGGGAATGCTGACTTGTTGGGGTGAATGGGTTTGGATAGGACGAGCTCAAGAATATGGTCTTCCACCACTTCGAAGAGCGCGAATACTGGCCGCTCAAGGAACTCAACTTCCACTGCCGCCAGCCCGAGGTGAGTGCACTTTGTTTGTCTAACTGGGGCCTCTGTGTCAGAAATCTGATCCATGGATCTTCCCTCGAGCCAACAGACTTTCCTCAAGGAGGTGCTCAAGGAGATCTGCGTGTACCACCGCAAAGGCCCCAACAAGTCGTGCTACGAGCTCAAGCCGCAGTACAAGAACTCGCGTGCCTAGTCTTCTACTTGAAGCTTTTTCTCTACTTTACCTTTTCCGTCTTTATATATTTTTTAACACGCGATATCACCTCTTCCTGGTGAGCGTCCCCTCTCCATCTGTCAACTTGACTTGATCGTCCATCCACCATCACAAATTGGTGTGTACATAGACCAAAGCGCACCCATTTTCTTCTAGTCGAGGGGTCGCTGATATGAAGCTGACACATCCTTGAGGCGGTCAGTCCGATTCGCCCACCTTGGCCTATTCGGTGCGATCATCTGTCTCATTTTCTCTGCAAAGATCCATGAAGAGCTACGGTGTCCCGAATGGTCTCGTGGTGTCCCTCGTGGAGTTTCAAATCCACCCAATTAAACCTCTTGTGAATGAAATAAAACCTTGGTCGGACTACATTAAAACCTCGTTTCCGCCACACTCGCGCGAGGGACCGCCTGTTTGGGGGTTGGTTCTGTTGGGCGAGAACGAACCCCCACAGAGTCACTGTAGCGCGAGCACAAAGCGCGGGCGACTAGCACTGACCGCCAACTTCCGCCGCGCTTCTGGGAAGCGTCAACCTGGTCATCTGACGCTTAGATAAAACGGTCAGCAGCGCATAACTCTATTGGTCGATTGCTATTGCGCAAAGATCCACGCGATGGACGGAGAGCATTCTCCCGTGGCTGCGGACGCAGCCGCGAGCGCCGAACCGCAGACTGCAGAACATCTAACGCCAACAGCATTTAGCTCTCCAGATGGCGCCGCCAGCACCGAAAAAGGATCCAACGAGGAGAACAACTCCAGCGTGGAGGACGCCAACTCTAGCGCCGATTACGCCAACTCGAGTGCTGAAGATACTGACGCCAAGGATGCCACCGGCAGTACGAACGACGCTGACATCACTGCCGACGATGCCAACGCGAGTGTTGAAGACGCCAACTCCAGTGCCGGCGACGCCAACGCGAGTGTTGAAGACGCCAACTCCAGTGCCGGCGACGCCAACGCGAGTGTTGAAGACG
>JAADWZ010000358.1:0-32044 GCA_023336445.1 Pythium dissimile | reverse complement strand
TAACACCGAGGACGCTGGCTGCAGTAAGGGTCCTGGCTATGTCATGATCGTGGCGTGTTGCTTCTACGTGTTCAACTTCGCTGTCGGCTGGGGTCCCACGCCGTGGATCTACGCGGCCGAGATCTTTCCGCTCAACGTTCGTGCCAAGGCCGTGTCGCTCTCGACCATGGCCAACTGGATCTGCGGCACGGCCATCATCTGGGTGCCGAAGCTTTTCCCGTACCTCAACATCAACGGCGTGTTCTTCCTATTCTTCGGTATGTGCGTGCTGGCCGTGATTTTCGTGTGGTTCTTCTGCCCTGAGACCGTTGGTCTGCTGTTGGAGGACATCGAGGTCTTGTTCAACAACAAGGCTGCGCTCAAGAAGCAGGAGTCGCCACAGTACGTCGAGTCCAAGACGCCTGTGTAAAGTCCCGTCAGCATCCATGTCGGCACACACGCCGTCGTCGTGCGGCCTAGTCCGCTTCTCGATAGAATTGGAGCGATTTGTAGGCTGCTAGTGCTCAAATACACGTGTTTACACCATTTCTTTAGTCAAGCTAGTATTTTTGGTGAACCCTCCAGCCGCACGGGGTAAGTGAAGAGCCATCCGCTCACTCCGTCGATCCTGTTTCCTGTACAGTGTGGTATCTTTCTTTGACGCGAGAGTGCTTCCTGTGGGTCTACAAGACCGTCACTTCGTCGCGCAATCGAATACTAATGCTTCCGCTGAAGATGTCGTCAAAGGCAGCAGCGGGAGGGTCATGAGGAGCACAAACCTGCTGACAGGGATGACGTTGGTGATCACATTGGCAGCTGCAACACCAGCCACTCGTGACGCGATATTACGTGAGCACGAGGTATGCGATCTATAGTCGAGCAAGCGAGCGGATATGCGTCCACATTGGTTTCCCTTGTGGTGGTGAAGAGGCCGATTCTGCCGCAACACACCAATTCTGGTTGAAAAAGCATGCCAGACATTGCCTAATTTGGGTCATGTGTTGTTTATTTAGTTAACGTGGACCACAATAAATTCGAATTTGTCCTTCGTGGTGTACATAAAACGGCGCCTTTCCACACCATATCCCAATATAAGCCACATAATAAGCAGCAGCTCTCGGATTATGGTATCGTCCGATCTCTTACATTCGGCAGTGTTCCGGATTGTACTTCGCTCTCGTTCTCGCGTTCCACCCTCTGTTCCATTTCGCCACGCAACTCCCAATATAATGTGGATGACTTCGCTGATGGCGCCGGACGCCGACACCACGCTGGACTTGCTGCTACCGGACGGGCCGCCGGCGCTGCCTAGGCTGGACACGGGCGACACGACGAGCTCAGCCACAGACAGCGGCGTGGACGCGGCTCCCGAGGCGGACCCAGCGCCCGTGGCCAAGAAGCGCAAGGCCACGTACTACGTCCGCAAGGTTGGTCTGTGGGGGTGATCGTCCTAATACTCTATGATGGTTTATGTCTGATTTTCTTGGTGGAGTAGGACGCAATCGAGACGCTGCAGGATCAAGTCAAAGTGCTGGAGGCGGAGCTCGCGCGCGCCAGGTCCACGTCCACGGCGGAGCTGCGCGAGGCGCAGACCCGTACGCTGCAGTACGAGCGCGGCATTGAGCGCAACAACCTCATGCTCGCGGGCTCCGACTCGGTGCTGTCGGCCTATAAGCTGGTAGAGCGTCTGTCTTGCTGATCCATCTGTGGTGGAAAAACATAAAAAAACTAATACGCGGAGCTGACTGATTGGTAGTCATTGAGTGCGGCATCTACTGTACCTCTTCGAATGTACGTCCATCTGCCCGCTGATCCAGAGGGTCGGAACCAAGTGCTGGGAGCACTATACGGCGCGAAGATCGACGCGTCGCGGCGGTTCATGGCCGAGCGAACGCGGCATCTGGACCCGCGAATCCCACACAAGCAGGAGGATCGCTTCCAGCTGCCGAACGGCGACATCATCTCGGTCGGCTCGGACGTTACGCCATTTACCAGTGGCCACAGCGTCAAGCAGGTGTACGACGCGTTCATGTTTTTCGTCACCTACCAAGAAATTTCCATCTCGGAGCGGCTCGGCGTGCTCACGATTCGCGAGAATGAAGATATCGTCGATTTCAAGTACGGCCAGACCCGCTTACTGTCGACGCTGCCCGGAGATATTGAGATCGAGTCGAATAACGCAATGTTTGCGGCATTTTGGGAGGCCAACGACGGAGAACCAGCCAGTGCGGTGGCCGCGATGGACTTTGTGGACAAGGACGACCTGTACCCATATCGACCAGAGACATGTGGTCGTAAAGAGCTCACCACTGCTGTCTCGATAGTCGAGACCATATCTGAGACGGGACGAGTCGTGTCGCTGTGCAAGTGGGGCCACATCCGGTTACGCGTGCCCGTGAGACCGTTGAGTGAGAAGGACATGGCGGCCGTGCACGACACGATGCACGGGCTCTCGAATGTCATGGTCAAAGTGATGAAAGAACGGCTTGCGACACAGGAGCCACAGCCCTAATTTCAACAACTACACCCGTTGCTACAACAAATCTTTCTCGGTGTCTCAAAAACAACCAACAAATTAGCTTTTTCGAAGCAAAGTACTCTCAGATGTGTGTCGTTGCGATGTCCGGCATCTTGCTCCAGGGAGACGTTGTAAAATATATAATCAAACAGCAATGGAATCTCAGCTCATGTTCATCTGATTTGACTCTGAAATCAAACTGAATTTGTTTTCTCGTACAACTTGGAGTTTGTACTGCTGGAAACGATATAATGTTGGAACTCGATCCACGAATTCACCAAGACACGCCATATTCGTGAACATCTTCACTGAAAGCTTGCCGGTATCAGCATCAGTTGGCAGCATGCTCTCGTTGGCTGCGCATCGCTTGAATCGCCTTCACCGCCTCGACCTCCACGACCCACGAGGTTTACTGCGGATCGCTGATCGCATAGTCCCACGGCATCACGCCGTCATGGTCTCGCAAGAACAGATCGCCTCCGTGCTCGAGCAAACTTAAAACCTCGACTGCCAAACACTGGGAACCAACATAGTATTTTCTGAGCTCGCGGCAATGTGCAGCGGAGAGCGGCCATCCCGAACGACCACGTGAACCACCTCGGGCTCACTATCCAGCAACAGCCTGATAATTGGGATCACGAGCGCCGAGGATCCAACACGCACTGCAACATGGAGCGCGGTCCAGCCGTTGCAGTTCTGCGCGGGTGGTTGAGCGCCATGCTCAAGCATTCGCCGCACCACCGCGGCGCAGGCGGTGCGCTCAACCCATGCCCATCCGCCGAGTAGCAACAGCAATTGGACCACACAAATCTACGCTTCGCTGGCGTCCGAGTCAAGCCGCGTGCGGCACACCGCGATCAATGGCGTTGCGTAGAGCTCGGGCAGGTGCAACCCAACGTCCACAACCCCCACGGAGAACAGCCATTCGACGTCTTCTTCGCTCACACTTTGTTGCATCACGTTACACCACGATCCTTGCGACTGGAATCGAAAAGAAAAAAACACGTGTGCCACTCACAGAGACGCGGCGTTCGAGGGACTTTGTCTGGTGCACATTTCTCTTGAGTGAGTGATGGGTTGCTTGTTCATTTCTCAGGCTTGCACTGCCCATGCGCTCCACCCATCACTTGGATGTGAACATCCACACCGCAAAGAGCGCGTCTCTCACGCTGTCGCCACTCTGTAGTGGTCAGGCAGTGCGGTGTCGTTACTGCCCACGCGATTGCTGTGCTTTGGTTCTCTTCCACTGATTCTCTTCGCGGAGTGGTCACAGCTGTGGTCCGTCGGACCTTTCATCTTGGGCAGCATCGGCATAAACCACGTACGTCACTGGAAACTATCTCGCATCGAAACGCCCGGGTGGCTGGAATCACACGAACTCGGACTAACGCTAGGGAACTTTGAGGTCGAACTTGAGAGACGTTGCATCAACAACAGCTGCGGCATTGACGTCATATCCACGGAGAACTGCCAATCCGTGGCTGGATTGCTGGAGTGGGAAAGCTTGATTTGGTGCGAAACTTGAAACTTGGCAACTCGACTCGCACCGACGGACGATCCACCGACAAGAAGCCCATATCAGACGGCACATTGTCGTTCGTCACCATGCTCTGAATTTGCCGCCATACCGACGGAACCATTACGGGTCCTCCATCAGTAGATTCAATGGTGTCACGGCTTCGTGGTCTTGCATATGGAGGTCGCCGCCGTGCTTGACCAGTTGACGCAACACTGGTGGGCAAACCCAGAGATTCTCCTAGTGAGTGGTAACGTGGAGCGGCAAGCGGCCATGTCGGGGTCACTCTCATGCAACAGCTTTTCACAACTGGGGCCGCAAGCGCCGAGTATCCAGAATGGACAGCAAAAACGGAGCAAGCTCCAGCCGCTGATATCCTGGGTGGCTGGTCGAGCGCCATACTCACACAAGCGTTGAATCATGTCCGCTGCGTCGGTGTGTTTGGCAGATCTACACGCATTGGGAAAGCGGCGTACGGCCATCGTTGTTGACAAAGTCAACATGTGCGCCTTTTGTGCCCCAGTATCGAGGAAATGGTGCCGCGCCGCCGTCGAGATCGACATGCTCCAGTCACAGTCCACCACACGCCCTCGAGATTTTCTGTGCCGCCTATCACTTGATTAGATCAGCGTCGTGTCATAGGGAGACTTCAGTGGAGGCAGTCGACGAGCACTTGATCAACTACGCCGCGGCATTGCGAAGCAACACGTGGAGCTCATCGAGCGAATGCGGGGCTTCTTCATTTCTCGGGCTCGCGCAGCGCCAGGCGCTCGGCCATCACGTTTGGCATGAACGTACACAGCGCCGAGATTGCGTCTCTCACGCTGTCGCCGCGCGGCATCTTCTTGCCTGGCGCGCGGCCTCGCGGCTGCTGGAACCGCACGTGCGACCACCGGCACATGGCGACCACGTGGCCGTTGGAGGTTGGAATCTCCGTCAGCATGCACACGCCCACGATATCTCGACGACCGTAACGCTCGGGGCGGTACGGATACAGCTCGTCTTGGTCCACGAACTCCGTCATGTTGATCGCGTAGCCAGCCTCACAGGCCATGAAGCTGACGGCATTGGACTCGACCTGTAGATCGTCCGCAAGCGTCGAGAGGAACCGCGTTTCGCTGACTGTGTAATCGTGAGTTGGAAGGTCGTTGTCGTCACTCTCTCGGACCGTGAGCAGCCCCAATGCCTCCGAGATGCTCATTTCCTCACTGTTGATGAAATACTGGAGCTCCTCGTACACCTGTCGCAGGCTGTGGCCGTCGGCAAACGGCGTCACGTCAAACCCCCAGGACACAGCGCCGCCGTCCGGCAGATCCGAAGTCTCACCTTGGCGCTGGCCGAGCCGGAGGTCCAGAAACCGCGTGCGCTCGACCATGAACCGCAGTGCCGACCGCGTCTTGCTGGCGTGTAAAGACCCAAGCAGACGGTTTCGCTCTACTGGGTCGACATGCAGGTGGATGCGGTGGGTCTTGAGCGGCACGGCGGCGTCCACTGGCGCGAACGACGACAGCAGCGACTGCGCGCCGGCCACCAGCAGCGCGTTGCGCTCGACTGCGCGCGCGTACAGCGCCCGCAGCTGCTGCGCATCGCCGCACGCGCCGTTTTGGATCGTCGGTGTGGCCTGTTTCTGCGCGAGTTGCGTCGTCAGCGCGTCGATCTGCTGCTGCAGTGCGGTGATCTCGCTCTTGCGCTGGTAGTATGTGACGGGCTTGCGCTTCTTACAAGTGTATGGTTGTGGTGGTGGCGGTGGAGAGTGACGGTCTCCGATATTCGATGTGGCGTCGGCGTCGGCGTGTTGACCTCGCATCATTTTGGTGACCGCCAATTCCAGCGCGGTGGCGTCCATCGTAGCGAGCGAGGTGGCCTGCATCGCGAAATACTGGTATGTAGTGGAATTGGCGGAAGGCGGGAGAAGCCAAAATATCAAATTTTGACAAATTTATATGTTAGTGAATGTCGCGCGAATGATTTGTATTGGGATGTCTTATTCTCAATATTTGGAATATAAAATTTGAAATACACTCGTGGATTTATAATTCGCGATGATGAGTCCAGATAAGCTTGACGTTGAAGAGAACGCCGATGTGTGTTGAGACGACATATCCCCCGCAGAAACTTTCTTCAGCAGCATATCCACTGTTGGTGCTTCGTGAAGCCTTGTTAAGCCGTCAACAGCTCTGATATTATAGCTGGCCTCGATTCGAAGCTCTTCCGCTTGGTCTGTGGGTCGTGCATAGAACCACTCGTTAAGAATCTAAACATGCGATTTGGGAGTCGCTTGAACGCCATGCTTGGTATAGAGAAAACAAGCAGGTGATTAGCAGCCCAGGAATTGCACTCTCCAGCGTAGCGGGTCGTACTATTATAGTAGTCGAACCACACGAGAGGTTTTAGACTGGTAGAGGTGGATATTCGCTGCCAAGCCGAATCAGTCGATCTGCTGCACTGTTGTGACGTTGACTGTCGCGTGCTAGCCGCGTGGCGATGCGTTCTGAACTCTGGTGTTGTGCAACTGGCACGCAAGTGGAGTGCACCCTCTACTGGATTTAGTGTAGTCGGCATGAGTGAGTGAGACGCGCATATGCGGCCCTGGGGTAGCTATTGACTTGGCCATCTTGAAGCTACGGAACGAGGGAGCCCTCAAGTCCCATCCAGAGGATACTTTCTACAACCAATCAGAGTCGGGCATCGAGTGTGCAACTTGCATTTCCACCAATCATCGCTTCGAAAACCAATCAAATCCGCAATCACTCTTTTGCTGAGAACGGAGCTCTTCGTCATAGATTGGTGGAATATCATCATCGGGAAACCCCCAGATGATGGAGGTTGAGGAAGAGGACGATCGAGAGACCTGGTCTCCACGCCAAGTTCCCGTTCTCCCTCCTCCATCAACCATGGGTGACTCGGTCTTCGGCTTCGGCTCGGGCTCGGGCTCGCGGCTGAACACGAAGGTTGGCGTCGGTCCGTCCGCTTCGTTGGCGCTTCCTCGTTCTCCTCCTCGGACTCGCGCGCCACCGCCAGGCGCCGCAACGTGCTGGGCGAGATCGAGGAGCACCCTGAGTGGGGCGCCTCCGTCACCGACGTGAACCGCATCGATCTGCAAGGTCAGCGGCTCGAGGGCGACAAGCTGGTCTTGACCGACCCTGCGATCCATTGCAGGGACAAGATCCGATTTACGAGTGTCACGAACTTCGGCGCGAGCGGCTTCGACGAGTTTTTCCGCACCCACAAATGCAACCGCTTTTGCCAGGCGCTCACGCTCAATCCGTCCAAGGTGGCCTAGGTTGCGCAGTGGGAGGCGGCGCGACGTGTCGCAGCTGCGCATACATCATCGCGGTGGATGCTCGACGCGATGATGTATGCGCAGCATCGCGTCGAGCGTCCACCGCGTCCACCTCGACGAGCAGCAGACGATCCAAGAAAACCGCCACATCGGAGCGTTAGGGCACGACACACACCGAGAGAGGGTGTTCGACAGGTGAGCAGTTTCTATACTGCCTCGATGGACCTTGTGCGACTACGAGGACTGTTCGGGTGTGCGCGCGTATGTTCCCACACCCTGTCGTGTTCAAAGCTAAGTACTAATAGTACGTAGTACTATGGACGGTGTGAAATGTGTGGTTTAACCAACAGTATTCTGTCCTCGAACACTACTCTCTCCTTCTGGGGCTTGGCAGGCAGGGATCATCAGCGAAGCGCCGGCACGTCCTTCATGATCAGCAACCGCCACTGCATTGATAATTGGGTTAACGGTGTTGAGACCGTCATACCATGCATAAAAGGACCATGTGCATCTCGAGAAAATCTAATGGAGCGAACGCTCTCCAACGAAGCTGCGATCTGCACGAGCGGGAACTCACTACGATTTGTAAGCAATAACCACTGGTCGTAAATTGAAGTTGTTCATTCTGCTAATTTATATACAACATTCATGATGAGTACCGTCTGCCCATCAACACCCCGAGGAGTCCTGTCGATACCGGTCATCAAAGAAGACCACATTTGCGACGACGAGGCTATTTTCTCTTACGCCTGCCAGAGCTTACACTTCGTCTCCGGGTTCATCTTGCTGCCGGCCTTGCACTTGAACGTGTCCGCAAACGCCTCGCTGTTCATGACCACGCCGTTGATGCGTGCCTGCGCTGGCGCGTGCACGTCGGAGACGAGCCACTGCTTCTGAAGCTCGTCGCGGGTCTTGGCGCACCACACCTGGCCGTACGACACGAAGAAGAGCTTGTCCACTTCGTCGTCGTTCACGCCGTTGCTATTGATTGCCGGCGCGGTCTTGGCCCACTCGTGGTACGCGTCGAACGAGAGGCTGACGCCGCCGTTGTCGGCGATGTTCTCGCCGATCGTGAGGTTGCCGTTCACGAATCCGATCGACTTGCCACTTTCGCCGAACATCTCAAATTGGCTGTACTGGTTCCTCATGCAGGTCGCTCGCGCCTCGAACTCGTCCGCCGACGCGGGTGTGAACCAGTCGCGCTGGTTGCCGTCGCCGTCATAGTGGCGACCGTTGTTGTCAAAGCCGTGCGTGAGCTCGTGGCCGATGACGGCGCCGATCGCGCCGAAGTTCTGCACCGGGTGGACGCCGCCGCTGAAGAATGGCGGCTGGAGGATGGCCGCGGGGAACACCATCTGGTTCATCTGCGGGTCATAGTACGCGTTGACCGTCGCCGCCGACATGAACCACTCCGAGCGGTCCACGGGCTGGTTGATCTTGGCGAGCTGGCGCGCCCAGCTGTTGGTCCAAACCGCCTGCACGTTGTCAAAGTAGTTGTCGCGCTTGAGCACAAACGGGTAGCTCTCCTTCTGCGTGGAGCGACCAATGAGGTTGGACACTTTCCTGAGCTTGGCCTCGGCCTCGGCGCGCGTCGCGTCGTCCAGCCACGTGAGCTTCTCGATGTGCTCGCCCATCACCTTCTCGATCGTGGCGACCATGGCCTCGACTTGCTGCTCGCGCTCAATGTCGAACGCCTTGAGGAAGTAGTACTTGCCGATCAAATCCGGCAGCTCGTCGATGAGCGAGCCGGTGCAGATGGTGGCGCGCGGCGGGAGTTCCACGGCACCTTGCAGCGCCTTGCCGAAGAAGTCAAAATCGGCCTGCGCGAAGTCGTCGCCCAAGAAACGCGCGTACATGATGACGTACAGCGCGGAGTAGTACAGCTTGAGCTCGTCGAGCTTTTGGGAGCTGAAGAACTGCTCCACGCGGTCCATGAACGGGAGCGAGTCGAACACCACGTGGGAGTCGGCCGTGA
The DNA here is from genome assembly GCA_023336445.1 of Pythium dissimile. NCBI lineage: Eukaryota > Oomycota > Peronosporomycetes > Pythiales > Pythiaceae > Pythium > Pythium dissimile. The sequence continues at coordinate 22,773 of JAADWZ010000358.1, read as the reverse complement.
TCTTGGCCTGGTCGATGCTCCGGCCTTGCGTCATGGCCTGGAACGTGAGCGGGTACTTGGCCTGGGCTTCACCATACGTGAGCGCATGGTAGTCGGCCAATTCCTCGTCCGTTGGCGCGATCTTGGCGAACTCGGTCTCAATGGCGATCACGATGTCCTCGATCGGCTTGGTGTCGCTGGACCCGTACCCGCCTTGCTGCTGATGCTGGGCCGGACCCTCATTGCCATTGCCAGCTTGCAACATGGTGAGGACATTCGACAGCAGTCCACCACCTGACTGACTGGCTGGTGGGTTGGTGTTAGCGTTGGCGTTGGCATTGATGCCCGCGAGCTTGACCAGCGTCGAGATGTACTTGCGGAAGGGCCCCTCGATGCTCTGGAACATATCCGGGTCCAGATAGTACGACGCGTCCGGCAGCACGAGGCCGATATACCCAGAGAACAGCACGTTCGTGGTGGCATCGTGTTTGTCCGGGAGCGTGGTCGAGGCGGTAAAGAGGCCGGGCCCAATCGACCCGAGCTCCCCGGCGAGCTTGGCGAGATTCGCCAAGCTCACGGTCGCTGCGATGCGGTCAAGGTCGCGTTGGAGAGGCTTGGAGCCGAGCGCAGTCATGGCGTCCAGTGCCATGCACGAGTCCCAGAGCTCGCTGACGATCGGCCAGTCGTCCTTGATGATCTCTTGGATCGTCGCTTCGTTGTTCTTCTCAATCGATCCGAACGAGTACGAGTACGACTGCGTGTCGTTGGCTAGCGTGTAGTTCTTGATCCAGTTGCCGCACGTGTACTGGTAAAAGTTGTCGCACGGGTCGACGGTCGTGTCCATCAGCGCGGCGACGCTGTCGGGGAACGCGGCATCCGACGGCTTGGCAAGCACGGCAAGCGCAGCGGCAGCGGCAGCGGCGCAGACGAAGATCTTCATGGTCGTTGAAGGCAAACGCGGTGGTGAGGTACCGTAGTAGTTCTGGTGAAAGCACTACTGGTGGAGGTCGAAGCAAGTTCGAGAATGAAAAAAGGTGTGGAAGACATCACCGGTCCGGCGCCAGGTCCGGCGCCTGCGCTCCCTGCGCGGCGCAGATACTGGATGCCAAAATGATGCGTGGCGCTGGTTGTGGGGAAGCCACGCATCTTTTTGGCATCCAGTATCTGCTGCTATACTGAGGTTAGAGAGCTGAAAATCTGTCACCTTCACAGTCTTTGAACTGCTTTTGGGAGACACGAGTACTAGCAAACCACATCCATGTACTGTAAGACAAGTTGTCGTTGTGTCGAGATATCACAGCAAACATGTGATGCTGACCCGTGTCTTGTCGCCATTTCTTTTTCTGTTTAGTGGATAACATTACTATGAGCATTCCTTGTCGTAGGAGACCCATAATTCATGGCCAGCACCAGATTTACTGTACACTACTGTACATCGATGACGTTACCGTCCATTTAGCGTTAAGGATCCTTGGATTGATTGTGTCTCCCACACTCACGATACTCCTCTAATAGAATACTAGCACGGTATGCTGAGGAAATACGCATTCTTCTGCTTGATCCGAGACCCGTCAATCAATGAGGTGAAATACTGGTAACGTTGCCATCTTGGCTGTGCACAATCACTCCAACTGGCATTGCCTGTTGCCAATTTGGCAACAGGCAAAAGTGGCGGGTACACAACACTGAAATAGTAGTGCTCTTCATTTATTTACCGCTGCCACGACGGATCTGTCCGCATCACTACCATACCCGCTGGTAAAATGCGGGGAGGGAGGTGCGCAGTCGTTCACCACAATCAACTTGACCACCACCGCGGCTGATGGTACTGTAATGACGGCGAGCGTCCATCAACCGCCCGTTCGACACTTGTCGCAAGCAAGGCGATTCCTGCAACGAGGAGATCACGTTCGTGAACCGAGTTGGTTGCGCACTCGCCGTCTGCGAATGCAACTCTGACGACGATGTGATCTACAAGTCACGATTTGCTTTTGTTCATCGCTCATTCTACTATCGCAATCGAGTTGGACGTCGTGATGCCATCAGCATGTGTGGGTGCGTCTGACTGACGCACAACCGACGTATCGTCGCCTGTGTGGGCCGGTGTGCTCTCAATCTGCACCGACTGGACAAAAGGACTTGGAGGGAAATGGCTGCCGCAGAAAGAACCAACTATGCATCGAGAAGACTGTGTTCGGACCTCTAGAAAGCGGCTGGGAGAGTCACGTGGAGGCGGCCGTGCTCCCAAGTATGACGCGCTGAGAACATGGCTACATTTTCCAATTGTACCCCATGGGGTTTGTGATGTTGACAGTGAACATGCATGAACAAGGACGAAAGCCAGCTCAGGCACATGATGGCCACTTCGAGAGAACCGCCGCTCATTGCGCAAGAACCTCGTATCCCAGCGGATGAATCGAGCGATGGAACGAGCAGCGCGTCTGAGAGCAGTTCTAGCGTGCCGCTGCCAGCGAACACGGTGCCGATTGCGAGCCAGAAGAAGCGGAAATCCACGTACTATCACCGCAAGGTCTGGCTCAGATATTGCACTCGCTCATTTCTCCTAGCTGTATTCTACTAGGACTGGCGGGGCTTTCGTGACACTGTGTGCTTTCTGAATGCAATGTGCTAATGTACATATAGGACGAGATTGAGGAGCTCCAGCAGCAGGTCAAGGCACTGGAGGAGAAGCTGCTTGCAGCTGAGCGTGCGGTCCCCGCACCGACGACGTCCCCTCTTCAGGCCATGGACACCAAGACGCTGGCCGCATTCTACGATCTGAGCATCGAGCGCAACAATCTCAAGCTCGCTGGCACGCAGGCGATGCTCTCATCCTACAATCTGGTACGTTTTATGTGGAACAAAACATGGGGCGAAGGTAGCACACACTGGCTGGAATTTTGTCGATGTTCTACTGTAGTCCATGGGGAGTGACGATGCAGCGATCCCGCTCAAGACCTACATCCACTTGCCAGTGGAGCAGGACCAACGCCAGCAGATTATAAAAGCGATGAAAGACGCCAAGCTGCGAGCCGGATACCAGTTCATGACCGAGCGGACGTGCGGGCTCGACCTGCGGATCCCGCAGCACCAGAACGAGTACTACGACTTCCCGAATGGAGACATTACCGACATCGGCTTTGACGTGACCCATTTCACCACCGGCCACAGCCTGCGGCAAGTGTACCAGGCGTTCATGTTCTACACCAGCAATCAAGAGATGAGCATCTCGACCGAGCTGGGCGTGCTCACGATCCGCGAGAGCGAGGAGTCTGGCGGCGAGATGTGCTGCCAGACGCGGTTCCTGTCGTCATTCCCTGAAGGGCTGGAGATCGAGTCCAATGCCGCCATGTTCACAGCGTGTCTGGACGCCTCGGAAGACCGACCGGCGTACGGGCTCGGGATTGTGGATTTCGTGGACAAGGACGACCTCTATCCGTACAGGCCCGACGTTTGTGCACGCCAGGATATGACCGGTGTGGCCTTGATCACAGAGATCCCGAGCGTGGACGAAACCGAGGTCCCGACGATCGCCGTCGTGAGGTGGGCCTACGTCCGATTCCGCCCGCCGTCGTTCCCGCTGAGCAAAGAGATGACGGCGTTCGCTAGGAAACGCGTGATGGAGCCGCACGTGATAACGTTTAAAGTGATGCGAGACTACCTCGCAACGATGCCGCCAGCTCGTTGAACAGAGAACAAAAACTCGGTCCGATCCTGGGCTTCATAGTGAGCGTTTCATGCCACGAATGCCCGGAAATGAAGCCATGAAGCTCCATCTGTTCACGTGAGGACTACAGTGAACGCCTACGCAATGGAGTAGAGTCGATGAAAATTTGCTTGTTGGTCTCGAAGTTGCCCACGATGCAGTAGGCACTAGACTCTGCGATAAAGATGAATGTATTTCATTCCCGAACGAACCACAAAGCCCAGAGCACACGACCCATGAGAATTTCCAGACACCGAGTTGAAAGACATCAAAGCACCGTGAACCCTGCGCGGGTTGTGCTGACAATTCCACTCTTCGTTAGCTCGGTAGCAGTACAGTATCTCACTCACGATGCCAGAGTGACGATGGTGTCGAACCTTGACGATTTCGAGTCGTTCACGAGCCAGCGCGCGTCGGAACAGCAGAATGCGTTGATGCAGTCGTGCTGCCTCTCAAGCACCGGCGAACAGTCCTCCTCGGTGTACACGAGCAAGCTGGCGTCCTTCAACTCGATGTACGTGAGCGCTCGGTTCCGTCGCACCGCACTTTCCAGCTTAGTGAGACATTCGACACCACTAAAACGCTGACCGCGAGCACGTCGTTGCCCCTCCATGAACGAGGTTGTGGCCGTTCTTGACGCCGCGCCATGCCCGAAAGAGGCGCAATGAGACTGAAAGGTCAATGCTCGAACGAATCATGACAGAACCCAGCGAATGCTGACATTCAGTCGCAGCGTCAAAGAAGACTTTAAACACCAACAATGGGAGCTGGAACTCCCAAATACACTAACATCTATTCGCAATGAGGAAAATCCTGAAATCATCTTGTCCAATGTGCTCGTAGATGCCCAACTCTTTCAAAAAACACCCTGCAACGTATCCTACAAAACACCAACGATCACCATCACCACAAAGATTTCAACAACAAAAAACTGCCGGACTACATACCTCACACAATCTAGTCGGGCTGGCTCGAGAGTCGGATTGCTCTGGCTTCTGGTTCCTACAGTTCCGGTGGAAGACCCGGCTCGACTGGTCCTCGCGGCGCCCCCAGAAGCCCAGTCTGCTCTCACACGCGCACGCGTTGGCTCTGCAATCCACCGCTGCACAGGTTACAAGTCCAGAGACGAGAGCGAACTTACTGGTGGGAGCAGTGGAGGAGGAGAGAGACGAGCTGGAGCTGGCAAATTCGAGAATGAGCTCCCACTCCTGACTGATCGCCTGGCCTCCCTCCTCATTCCGGCGTCGCCGCGCCGTTCCTTCCCACCCCCTCCGACATATGTACTGTTCAAGTCTCTCGCAGGCACGTGATCTTCCAGCTTCCAGCTTTGAATCGAGATCTCATGTCAAGACACATCACAATTTCTGGGACGAGGCAGTCAATTCAGGTCGATTCAGGAAGATGCACTGATCAATCAATAACGGTAATCAGAACGAGCAAGATCGCGTAGCGGACGCTGACCCGACATCTGACCGTCGTGTACAGCAAATTTCGGATTATCCGAGCATAGAGGTAAAGTAGGTGCTCAATTCAATACGCAGTCTGTCTCAATTCACTGTCAGCGCGAATGGGCCGCAAAATGGCTTCAACCAACCTGGCGAATTTCAAATAGCGGCATGTATTTCAAAATGGACAAAGCGTTTTGGGTTGAGCCACTTAGTCCAGTGAATGCTTCACGAAGAGCGTCGTACGAATTGATGTCCGCCTGTAGAATAGAATGGACGTGAATTCTATCATAGAATTTCCGTGGATTTAATCCATGCCCATTCTATTCCATAGGCAAAGATCAAAGTCATGACATGGATGTTCAAGTTCGATCGAGTTAGCGAACATTGAAGACGAGTCCATTGTATCGGATAGAAGAATTTCGGAAATGCAGCGAATCAGTCACGACTATCTGCAGCGACGCCGTGTTGTCCAGAAACTTAAGGGGAGGACACGCAGAGAAAGAGCGAGCGAGGTCGCACCTGGCACGGGCATGCAGATGTGCATGCAAGATCGCTCCAAGTGCTCAAGCTGTCCAAGTTGTCAAACAAACGCGCTCTGACACAGTCTCGCTCACTGCCAGTCTCTTGACCACTCGCAGACCTCGAGGCAATATGAGTCATTTGAATCCCGCCGATGGAGATTATATATCTGATTACTGGTTGGTGCGTGGCACTGTTGAAAATCCGTGGAATTGTCCGTCGCAAGTTTCAATGAGCTCGGCAACGCCACGGAAAACAGTGGAATTGTAGCCACCGAGAAAACTTCGTCATCTCGAAGTCCGAGAACGCGGCTTTTGCGGCCCAAATCATGCCCGAACTGCTCGCCCAGTGAGACGCCGGCCTGTCGATCGAGTCCAGGCCGGGTATGCTCGATCAACCTCAAAGACGTACAGCGTGTGGTGATGCAGATAATTATGAGACGCTTGACGTGTTCAGGCTGCTTCAACCAGTGGCGCATTGGAGCCGAGACTACCCGTAGAAATATGTTGTTCTTAGACGCTCGCCATCTTACTGGCTCATTGTCACGGCTGGAACGGCAGGCTGAATCAGTGGAGCCCTCGGTGATCTGCGCCGCACCAGACAGCAATCGACCAGGTGAGCAGCGGATCGTGAACAATGTTCAGAAATGTAGCCTTGTCAGGGGAAGACGAGAAGATCTCTCCCCGAATTTCGACACTTGGATCCAGAGTGTCTGGATTTGGAGGCGGTTCGGATTAGACTGCTTCAGCCAGAATTTCGTCATTGGGCTCTCGGGTTTCAGGAGGAGGCTTAGCCCAAGATCCTCCGAACTTCGACACTGGTCCAGAGTGTCCGGACTCTAGACGCTGCCTCCAGGCTACATGCTGTTTAGACTGCTCCAGCCCGCGAGTCTAAACAGGAGTCCTCACGCGCGTTTGCGTGGATTTCAGAATGAAGAGATTGATGGATGAGCATCGAGAGAGTCTGCAATTCGTGCCGAACTGTCCGTTGTCTCCAGTAAACAGCGCTGCAGGTGGTTTTAAGACACAAGTAAAGATCGGCGAGTTTTTTACGCCCGCGATCATAAGCACCGCACCGGCGACTGCCTCTTCATCACTGCAGTGTACATACACCAAGATGTTGGGGCATCGAACTCTCGGTGATACTGGATCAGCGAATGACCGTGGAAAGCCAGCATTTTGGCCATCGTGTTTGCCATTCCACCGCTCTGGATGTCCAGTAGACCTTTCTAAAACGTTACACTTGCAATCAATTTACAAGGGTGATTCAGCGTTGTCACATTGCAAATATTGATTCAGAGATTTGATTGGTCAGAGGGTCACGATTTTGGTGCAGCCCTATTCTTCGATCGTGCATATCCAGAGTTCCAGCTGGTCGACGACATCTGGCAGCCAAGCGACCATGTGGACAAGGACCCTTTCCACGACGCTGGTTCCCGGAACGATTCCAAGTCAATAACCACCGACTTGTCCAGAAATGAGCAGCCCGCCACTGATTCGCATCCCTCACATCGCCAGCTGGAACGCGAGAAACCCGGACGCGATCGACCTGACTCTCCCGCGAAGGGATAACGCCGCGTTGTCCGGCACAAGTGAACTGGATCCCAAACGCGTTTCCAGGTTTTCTGCCGTTCCCATCCAACAGCGGACAACCAGTTCGAGTTCCAGCATTGTCCAGACAAATTTCCTTCTCATTTCTCCCTCTCTCAGCTCGCATACAGGTCTAGCGAGCCGAACAACAATGAAGACCGCGCTGTACATTGCGCTCTGCGCGGCGCTTGCCTGTGGATCTGCGCGCGCCGAGGCGTTCGCGGACGCCGACAAGGCGCTCTGGATCGACCGCCACAACTACTTCCGGATGACCGCCGTGCCCTACGCGGCCGCTAACATGCTGCGCGTCAAGTGGAGCGACGCCTTGGCCACGCAGGCCGAGGCCGACGCCAAGGCCTGTGCGGCGTCGAGCGCCGCGGGCGTCAACGCCGCGCTCGTCGCGGCCACTGGCAGCCCCGTAGACGCGGCGTTCCAGACGTGGGTCGTAGACGCGGCGATGGGCGCGTTCTCCAAGCTCACGGCGCCCAAGGCCGCGGGCGACGGCGTTGGCGCCGGCATCTACAACTCGTACTCGCAGGTCGTGTGGGCCGCCACGAACGAAGTGGGCTGCGCCAAGGCCACGTGCGGCGCGCAGGTCGGTGTCGCGTGTCGGTACGCGCCCGCGGGCAACGACGGCGCGTCGGCGTGGTACTCGCATGGCGCCGCCGGCACGGCGTGTCCCGATGGCCTCGTGAGCAAAGTGGGTCTCTGTGTCACCTCGGTGGACGACCCGGTCTACAACGACATTGCCCCGATCCCAGCTGGCCAGAACTCGTACGAGGTGTTCGCGTCGTTCGTCCCCAATATGCACAAGGCGCTCGCTGGTGGTCCAGCTTCCGCTGCTGCGACCCCCGGTACGGCTCCCGCAACTGACGCAGCCGCAGCTACCCCTGGCGCCGGAGCCGATGCGTCGACGGCACCGGGTGCTTCTGTGGCTCCAGGTGCTGCGTCTGCGTCTGCGGCTCCGGGCGCGGCCGCTACTCCAGGTGCTGCAGCTGCTCCGGGTGCCGCCGCTACTCCAGGTGCTGCAGCTGCTCCGGGTGCCGCCGCTACTCCAGGTGCTGCAGCTACTCCAGGTGCTGCAGCTACTCCAGGTGCTGCAGCTACTCCAGGTGCTGCAGCTACTCCAGGTGCTGCAGCTACTCCAGGTGCTGCAGCTACTCCGGGTGCCGCCGCTACTCCAGGTGCTGCAGCTACTCCGGGTGCCGCTACTACCCCAGGTGCTGCGTCTGCTACTCCAGGCAGCTCAACAGCCCCAGCGGCCGGCGCGAGCAGCTTGTCGACCGCAACGCCGGAGCCAACAGTGACCAAGGTCGTCGACGGTAAGGTTTACGTGCGCGTCAAGAAGGGCACAACCTTGGCGCCTTCTTCGGACTCTCCTTCTAATTCGTCGAGTGCTGGTGCCGGCGCTGCCGCCACCACGCCTTCGAGCGGCGCGTCGGCCACCACCCCTTCGAGTGCTGACTTTGGCGCGACCCCCCAGCCAACAAAGGTCGTGGATGGTAAGGTGTACGTGCGCGTCAAGAAGTCAGAGGCCGGTGCTGCCGCTGGTGCTACCGCTGGTGGTGGTTCGGCGGCGGGTGCGGCCACAGCACCTTCGGTGGGCGATGGTTCGACGCCAGTGCCGAGCGTGACCAAGGTTGTCGACGGCAAGGTGTACGTCCGTGTTCCGTCCAGCGACGTCGTCGGCACCGTCAAGCCCTCGGATAGCACGGGAACGACCTTTACCAACCAAGCGATGACACCTGCTCCGGCTGGTGCGGCAGCTGCGGGCGCTTCTCCGGCCGCGGCGGCGACTACGCCAGCCGTGGCCACCACCGACGCCAACAACAAATCTTCCGGCGTGGAAGAGGTCAACGGTTTCTCAGCGGCCGGTGTGGCCGGTGTGATCGTGATCGGCTGTGTGGCGATCGCCGGTATCGCCGTGTTCGTGAGCTACCGCAAGAACCAGCAGCGACAGCGCGACATCATGCAGAACGGCGGCATCCACGTGTTGTAGAGTTGCGTTTTCCCCCTTTCACCTAATCGACCGACCGCGTTCGATGCTAAACGTCGTCCTTTAAGACCATGATCGTACGGAGTAGTGAGTTCATTTTAATTTTTTCCCCCCATCATTCGAGTGGAGGCACTCCGTAGGAGAGGCAAACACGAATTCAGTCTTGTGAATTCCTCTTTTGTATTTGATCTCTCACTGTCAGCACGCAAACGTACAATAGATCGTCTTATTCAGCGAATTGACTTGGGGCAACAGACAGGACAAGGAGGAAAATGAAAACCCCATGGAAATGGCTAAACGAAGCGGTGTTTTTTACTTCCCCAATGTTACGTTCTGCGAGTCGTTGTCGTCACGCGGCGCACAACACTTACTGGTTGTCCAGCACGATACCCTCGTACTTGGTCTGGAACCACTTGATGGCGTCGTCCTTGCGGAGACGGTGCGGGGCACCGACACGCGACTGCTGGAGCTTGCGGCGCGCGACACGGGTGCCCGGGCGCATGAGCACGACGAAGAAGTCCATGCCGTAAATGCCAGTGGACGGGTCGTACTTGATACCCAGATCGATGTGCTCCTGGATGCCGAAACCGAAGTTGCCAGTGTCCGAGAAGTTGCGCTTCTGGAGTTCGTACTCCTTGACCTTGAGGCCACGGTCGAGGATCTCGTTGGCGAGCTCGCCACGGACGGTCACGTGGCACGAGATCTTTTCGTTACGACGGATACCGAAAGTACGGACGGTGTAACGAGCTGTACAGATAGATCAAGACAAGGTCAGCGAACCATGCCCTTGAGCGGCAGTTAAGTACCTTGCCGAGAAAAGGAGAAGAGATTCGGATCCAGACTCCTTCCTCACTCGGGCCACACTACCCCGTCTCTTCCGAGAACTGGGCTTCGAAGGCACACACACGAACAATCGAGCACGCACGCGCAGATTTCAACTCTCCACGGCCCATTGGTTTCAGAGTTGGTTTTGGATGTTACGAGTCGAATGCACGTAGCGAGCAAAAGTGTCGCCACACGCGTTCTTTCCACCAAGACGAGGAAGCGCGGTCGGAACTCGGCTCGTTCGGTCGTGTGCCACGGAGGGTGTTGTCGTACTCATAAGGCGCACGCAGTCGGGGATGGACGACGCGCGTTCCGTGGGGACAGAAGCGCACCGCACCCAGAAAGGTCGCGTTTATTAAGCACACCCCGACCAGGCAAGGGAAAGCGGAATCGCGCTACACCGTTAAGGGCGGAGTCCAACATCTGTGCAGAACCATTCCGCTCCCTTGCGGCGCCAACGGGCTGACTCCGGGTCAGGGAGAAGCCGCCTTGCGGCTGAAGTGTTGGCGCGCACTCTGGCCATGTTTTTTGTGAAGGTGGTGGCCCGGGTAAGTTGCCCGTTAAGGCAGTCTTTCCTTTCACTTCCCCCCGTCCGTCGACAGGGGAGAAATCAAAGCTTACCCTTGGAGTACACTGGCTTCTGGCCAGTCAACTGCTCCAGCACACGAGCCGCGCGGGTCAACTTATCGCCGGACTCGCCGACACAGCAGTTGATCACCAGCTTGTCGACCTTGATGTCGCGCATAACATTGTTGGTCTTGTCAGCCTGTACATTGCGCATGCAGTTAGACTCGTCTAGCCTGTGATATCCTGTGCCGCGTGGAGGACGTGCACCCGCACCATTTTGTCTAGAGCTTCTTCGAAACGAGAGATTGGAGAAGTAGATTCAGTTTAAAAGCCGAAGGCGGCCATTTTCCGGTCGGGGAGCTACGGACCAACCAGTGGACACCAGTGAAATGGAGGGTCCCGTTTGTCCCGAACAAATATGACACAAGGGAGCATCTGTGTTCCGCATTTTGGTTTTAGGGACGGGAGGTGGTCTTCAAAGTAGGGACAATTTAAATTCGCAAGGGTCACAACCACTTTTTATATAGATTGGTTTTAAAACCTGGTTGTTGTCCCGTGCGACAGATCGGAGAGTGCGGTGACTTGTCGAGTAGCACCGCGCAAGCAATTGACTTGAACGCTAGTGAGTTTGGTGGGCAATGGCGGAGTTCTGCTCAGCTTCAACACTGGCGGTGAGTTGGTCTACTGTACCAGATCCCCTGGAACGAGAAGACAATAAGTTGCGGAAGTGGAAGCATATTGCCGCTTGCGCGGGAATACTGTCAAGATTTCTCAAAACCTTTTTACAATATTTGCTGCAGCGACCGGAGTGTCGAGAACCTGCCGAGTTGAGCAGTTTGTAGAACCTTTTCAGAACAACTTCAACCTCGAATGTCCATCTCGTCCTCACTATTATCCAGTCACAGCTCAGCATTCAGTCTTTTAAACCAATCGTAGATGAGTACAGGTCAGTCCAGAGAAATCCCTCCAAAACGATTTCTTCTCGCAAATCCCCAACATTCCACACAAAATGGCCACCACAACGAGACGTGAGCTCCACGCCGCGGCGCTCCACGGCGACCTACGCACCTTCCATGATCTGTTCCAGCGAGTGGACGTGTGCGCTGGCGTCACAAAGTGCGAGGCGCTGATCGCGGCCGCCGGACGTGACGCGCTGCGGCCCAACGTCAACGCGCGGCTCACGCTGCGTCGCGCGCTCATCCGACAGAGCGCGTGGTTTCTTCAGCACCGTCGCGACGGCGGCAAGTCATTCTATAGTGCGAGTGGTCCGTCTTTGTGCGACACGCTCACGTGGCTGTTCGCACATCCAACACCGATCCCATATACGCTGGGATTCCTCATTTTCCGCGTGCTGCGCCACGCGGTCTACCAGTCCAACACCCATGTCGTCGAGCTGTTGCTCTCGTCGTGGACGTTTCAAGTGTTTCTCACGGACGAGGAGCGAAAGATTGCTCTATCTCAGGCAGTGCAAAAAGTGTTCAAGAGTGCACGGTTCACGCGGTTCCATGGGCCGGCGAGGGCGGATACACTGGAGCTCCTGCTGGCTCACGGCGCCGACCTTCCAAGCTCGATTCAAAAAGTTTCGCAGGCCAACATGCGCCTGCTGCAGACAATGACGACGAATGGCGCAGCGCCTCAGGATCTCTCCGAGCTGCTGCCGCAAGCCGTGCGAAGTGGCGAAAGTCTAGACTTTGTGCGTGGCCTGGTCCAGCTCGGGTTGGTTGAATGTTCACCGGACGGGTCACTGGTCCACTTGGTGACTACCTCACGGTATCTACCGACGGGTGAGCTCCTGTTAAGTGAGACGTTTCTTGATGTGGACGCGCGCGATAGCGACAGCGGCATGACGGGACTCATGCTTGTCATCCAAGGCCACCGCACGCAGTATACTTCGGATAGCGGTGACGAACAACGGCTCGAGCAGGTGCAGTACCTGCTTTTGCACGGAGCTGACGTTAACGCACAGAACAACATTGGTGAAACAGCAGTGATGTTCTGTGTGCGTCAAGGCCTGGTTCAGATCCTTGAGGAGCTGTTGGAGCATGGCGCCGATCCGAGTCTCGCGGATGCCCACGGCCGGACACCTCTCCATGGAATTAGAAGCTGCCCAAGACGCCTGCTAAAGACAGCGACGCTGCTTCTCAATTATGGCGCACATCCGATGGCCCGAACGACACTGTTTGCAGAGACCCCACTTCACGCGATCGCATTTACCGTAGCTTCACGGCCCACTCACTCGACTGAACTCAAGCACATTGCCGCATTGCTGATCGCCCATGGCGCCGACCCCAACGCCCGCAACTCGCACGCGCATCGCACGCCACTGCACAGCGCTGTCCGCCACGGACAAGCAATCGACTTCAACGTATTGGCGACTTTGGTGGATAACGGCGGCGAGTTGTTCTGCTCCGACGATACGGGTGAGTCGCCTTATGGGGTTCTAGCTGGACGAGCAGACGGCAAACGTTGGCTGAATATGCGCGGACTTGCTGGTGGGATTCCTGCATCCAGTTAGCGTAACTATACTGGAATGTGGTGCACGTAGAAGGAACGAAACATGGCAAAGATGAAAAACGGATAGAAAAGCCCATCACACCCCAGTCGCTAGAACAATGCTATCATAAAAAGAAACATCCATGAAATCCCCAATCAGTCTGCTATCGGTTGGGAAGCGAGCCGCTCTTTGATGACCTTGGGAATCAGCTCGCACCACTGCAGCATCCCTGAGCGCGCAGCCGCTTCGACTTCCTTGGAGAGACGGAAAGTCGGTGGGTAAAACCGCGCGTACGACCAGCGGCTCATCGCGACGGTGGTCGGCCCGCCCGTGAGCGACGGGATCTCGTTCAGTGTGACAGCCCCCGTGATCTCTTTCCGACCGCAGAAGTCGGGGCGGTACGGATGCAGATCGTCCTGATCCACAAAATCCATCGCGCCGACCGCGTAGCCAGGCGACTCGTCCGTGGCGTCCACGCACGTGGCAAAAACCAGCCCATTAGACTCGACTTCAAGCCCTTCAGGGATGGTCGATAGTAACCGCGACTGGCAAAATTTGAATTCTTCGATCTCGTCGCTCTCGCGAATTGTGAGAATGCCGAGCTTTTCCGAGACTGTGATCTCTTGGTTGGTCACAAAGTACATGAGTGCTTCGTACACCTGGCGGAGGCTATGGCCTGCATTGTACTGCGACACTTCCAGACTCGCGACCACGATCTCGCCGCTCGGCAGATCGAAGTGCTCGCTCTGGCGGTGTGCGATGCGCAGGTCCAAACAGCGCGTCCGTTCAGCCATGAAGTGGACCGCCGACCGCAGCTTGGGCTCAAACAACGACTGGAGCACGGCCTGGCGCGCATCCAAATCTGTTGGTAAGTGGACGTGCGTCTTCAACGGGATTACACCACTCGACAGATTGTACGCCGAGAGCATCGACTGTGTGCCGGCGACCGTGAGGTTCTGCATCTCGACGCCGCGAGACAGCATCGCGTTCAGCGTGAGCACGTCCGGCTGCTTGGGCGGCGGCGGCGCACTCTCGAGCTGACGGAGTTTCTCCTGAAGACTCTTGACTTGGTCCTGTAGCGTCTCGATCTCGTCCTATGTTGTATGAGTATACAGCAAAGCGATCATGAGCTCTTCGTCCTTTCCATAGACGGGCGGTCAGTGTGGCAGGTTGTACCCGGCGCAGATAGTAGGTGGCTTTGCGCTTCTTGGCGGGCGGCTCGCGGGCTTTGCGTTTCGGTAGTCGCGACGCGTCCACGCTGCTTTCGCTGGCGCTGCTGGTGCCGTCACTGGCGTCGTGATCCATTGCCGCGGACGGCGGGGGCATCTCCATTGGACTGTGATCTCCAGGTGCGGAACACTGTGAGAAGAACGGTTTTAATGGGGATGATCAGCATGTGACGCGAAGGTTGTCATTTTGATTGAAGATCAAGTTTCGACAATTCGATCCAATTCTCGCCATCAAAACTGTGGCTAACTGTGCCTATTCAAAATGGAGCCATGTCGGGTTGAAGGAAGATCGCTTAGTTCCTTTTCGTCACACACGGGCAGCGGAGGGTCTAACGAACGTTTCGTCGTGAGTGCGAGAGTGCGAGAGTAGTGGATCCCAGAAAACGTCAATGTGGAGGTCGTGTCTGTTCTCGAAACGAATCACCGCGAGAATTTGAATATTCTGGTTCGATAGATCCATCTCGGTGAGAGCGGTGCTTGTGTGGTCTCGCGGGCTAGACCCTTCTTCGACTCCCTTTGAAAGGGTCGAGAGCGCTCGAACCTGCCAAAACCGAAGTTGTTCGGCTCGTCAACCTCTCAGACAGTGAGGACGCTCGCTGGCTCTGGCTTGGCGAGTTCTCGAGCGAGGCACACGAGCAAGACGAGCGTCTAGTTCTGTCGTAGTTACACATTTATACTGTACTGTAGTGGCGATCTTACTTATGAGAAACCCTTGTCGGAAAACACGTCAACCACGGAGAACTCCATGAGCCTTTGCACCGGATTTAGTGAATTAAAGTTGTTCCTCAGGAAAGCCGTACTGATTCGACCAAGACGATGGCTTGGGGCATTGAAATTCTACATTTACAGCGACCTCTGGAACGGAAATGGCACAGGCCGGATCAATGCCAGACGCTCGTGCATCACCTTGGAGATCATGTCGCACCACTTGAGGCTCATCGCGTCGCGCGTATCGGCTTCCTTCTCTTTCGAAACTGGCACTGGCGGCGGGTGGAGACGCACGTGAGACCACCGACTGAACGCAATCGTCGGCGGGCCGCCGGTGGCAGACGGAACCTCAGTCAGCGTGATGACACTCGTGACATCCTTGCGAGCGCAGTCGGGTCGATACGGGTACACGTCGTCCTGGTCCACAGAGTTCATCACGCCGATCGCAAATGCCGGGGTCTCTTTGGTCGCGTCTTGACAACACATGAACATGACTGCGTTAAGCTCGAACGCTGCTGCGTTGGGTATCGCCGACAACAGTCGCATCTGGCAAAACAAGAAATCCTCAGTCTCATCGCTTTCGCGAATGGTGAGAATGCCGAGCTTCTCCGAGACGCTCATTTCCTGGTTGTTGATGAAGAACAGCAGGGCTTCGTGGACTTGGCGCAGGCTGTGGCCAGCTTTAAAGTGCGTGACATCCAGTTCCATCACGATGGTATCTCCCCTGGGCAGCTCGAAGGTCTCCGTTTGGCGCTGCGGGATGCTCAGATCCAAGAACCGAGTACGCTGCTCCATGAACTGAAGCCCAACCCGGATCTGAGGCTCGTACAGACCAGTCATGACCTCGATCCGTTCGTCGAGATCCACCGGCAAGTGAATCGATGCTTTCAGCGGGTTTGTCGAGTTGTCTTCCGTCGAGTTGATCGCCGAGAGCATGGACTGCATGCCCGCGAACATCAGGTTGTTGTACTCCACATTCGCCCCAAGAAGCTGGTTCTCGAACCGCTTGCCACCGGCCTGGTCCTTTTCCAGCTCAGCCACTCGATTTCGCAGGCTCTCGGCCTGTTCACGCAGCGAAGTGATCTCATCCTGATAGTTATCCATGCACAAGGCTTGGCTTAAGCACCACATACATTGAGCAGAACCAGTCGGCAGGCAAGGTCTCACCTTGCGCAGGTAGTACGTAGACTTGCCTATCCTTCTCCTCCTCACCCTCGACGGTTTGCGGGGTGTGCATCTCGCTAGTCGACGAGGATTCGCCTCGGACGCTGTCGCAACGGCGACGCTGTTGGTTGTGCTGGTCTCCATCTTTTCCCAACTGACAACATTATTATGGAGCGCCTGATGTTGCACCCTACGGAGAGTGTTGCTCATCCGGTACCATCATTCCAGTTAATGTTGCAGGAATGTCGCTTGGAGAGGGTAAATCAGGGCTAGGGGATTATGAGCAGCTCAAGAATGAAGCCATTCTAGCCACAGCGGCGAGATGAGACCTTGATCGTCAGTCGCCATTCTTCCTCGTCCACCTTCGACTCGCGACCACGCATCTGACTCAGCAACTGATCAAATCATGCCTGCAGAATCTGCGACGCGTGTTGCTGCGAACCCGACGCGGCGCAAAACCGGCTCGTACTACCGCCGGCTCGCGGCGCAGCAGGCGCTGTCGCTTGAGCTCCAGCAGCTCCAGGCGAAACTGCAGCGGCTTCACCGTCGCCACAGCAGAAAGGTGGTGACGCAGCAACGCGCAATTCAAAATGCGATGATCAAGTTTGAGCTGCAGCGCCAGCAACTGCTGTGGGGTGGCGACCAAGGCGTGCTGGCGATCTGGATGGTATGTCCATTGACAGTCGTCTAGAGACCCTGCTAATACTTCGGAGTACTGACGGGTATGGTGTCGTGTCAGGCTAGTCCGCTGCACACGTATCTGCATCTACCGGCAGATCAAGAGCAACGTGTCGCGTACCTCGAGTCGATCCACAAGAAGAAGATGCAATTTACAGTCGAGTTCCTGCAGCGCCGGTTCCAAGGGTACGATCTGCGGGGGACCTACGTCTCCTCACAAGTGTCCGAGCTGCCCGACGGCGACTCGATCGTCCATGTCGCGGATATCACGCCGTTGCGAGGCGCCAAAAGTGTGACACAAGCGCTTGACGCGTTCCGGTTCTTTGCGCATTTCCAGGAAATCCTCATGTCCGAGCAGCTCGACATGGTCGCGATCCGCGAGGACGAAAGTGACAGACCCGACGGTATCAACGCGGTCACCGAGAGCCGGATCCTCGCCACCGACTACGACGGCTCGCTGACTGAGAAGAACATCGTCGTGTTCACGCAGGCGCTGGCTCCGACTGCTCAATCGCCCGAGCCGATGGCCGTCGCTGTGATGGACTACGTCGACTGCGACGAGCTGTTCTCGTACATAGAAGGCGAGCGCCGGATCAGGAAGGAGATCACCAGTGGGGTGCTGTTTCTCCAGTCGACCCAAGGCGACGCAACTTCAGTTGCAATGCTGCGCTTTTGCTTTGTGCGGCTGCGACGCCCCGATCCGCAAATGCTTCCGCACGAGCAGCTGCTGTCTCGGTCGATGGCCGACCGCTGGCGGCTCGTGCTACCGCTTGCGATCCAAGATCGACTCGACGTTGTGAACGCATAGCGCTGCGCCAATGTGTAATAAAACGAGACAGAATGAAAATGGGCAAAGTACTAAAAGATGGTTCCAATTCTCCAACTCCGGCGCACGTAACCTCTTTCTCTTTCTTACACAGTGTGTGCCAGCGTGTCAGTCTCTACAATTCACGCATTCTAGTACCTTTGTCACTTTGCCTCTTCATCAGAATCAACTACGAACTGGTCGGAACGAGAATGGACTCGCCCCTGTACAGCCACGGCGACACGAGCGACGGCTCCAGCAGCGGCGCGTCCGACACGGCGCAGCGCGCGGCATCACGACTGGCGAAACGCAAGTCCCGCAAGCCGCCGGCGCCGGCGAAGAAGCCCAAATGCACGTACTATGCGCGCAAGGTGAGACCGTCGCTCTCTCAACATGTGAAACTGTATTATCAGGAGAAGTCTCATTTGAGGGTGGCTTGTCCAGGACGAGATTGGTGATCTGCAAGACCAGGTCGAGCTTCTACAAGAGAAACTGCGCAAGCTCCAGGGTCCAGTGCGGGCGCCAGCAGTGTCCGCTGATGTCTTGCATCAGCACACGCTGCTTGATCGGAGCGTCGCGGCGAGCGATCTCGCGCTGGCGGTGACGCAGTCGATGCTGTCGTCGCATGCCGTGGCGACGAGCCAGGGCCGCGCCAAGATCCCGCTGAGTACCTACATCCACTTACCATCCGGTCCCGACAAGCGCAACGCCATATTGAGTGGTATGTACGCGTGCAAATTGCAAGACGCCGGCCAGTTTCTGGCTGCCCGCACCAGTGCTTTAGACCTTCGCATTGCGCAGGTGCAGACAGATCAGTTCTCGCTGCCCAACGGCGCGGCGGTGGTCTCCGGGCTCGACGTCACACAGTTTGACCGCGGCCATAGCCTCCGCCAGGTGTACGACGCGTTCATCCACTTTATTAACAACCAGGAAATCACGGTTTCGGAAAAGCTGGGCGTCGTCACAATTCGGGAGAGCGACGAGGACGTTGATGCATTCAAGTTTAGCCAGATCCGGTTCTTGACGACGCTGCCCGAGGGCGTCGAGGTCGAGGCCAACACTGTGATGTTCGCGACCTGCGTTGACGCCTCCGAGAACGCACCGGGCTGTGCGTTAGCTGCGGTGGATTTTGTGGACCACGACGATCTGTATCCACAGCGTTCGACAGAATGCGCGCACAAAGAGATCGCGGCCGCGATCATGCTGAGCGAGATCCCGTCATCGGTGGCTGGCAACCCACCGACCATCGCAATGGCCCGATGGTCGTACACGCGCACGTCGCTGCCGGAAATGGCTCTCCCTAAAGTACTAGCTGCAGCTGTACGCTCCAGACTGTCGATGTGGTGCGACGTGATCCCGAGTTCCATGCGTGAGCGACTCACTGTCGTCCCGCCATTTCAGTAGTGAGGCAATCTCTGTGTTCATGTTGCTATCCTAACTCTACGCCTGTCTCCAATTAGTCTCATTTTCTGGATCCTCGGTCCTCGGATACCCATGGCTCAATTCTATCTACTGTGGCTTTGTTATCATACTAATGATGGGGTTGCTGACGCCCCAAAGCGCCAGGTGAGTCGATCACGGATTTCTTTTGTATACGTTTCGAAAAACTGCCTCAATCCGTCACGCGCCATGCTTTCCAGCTCGTCGCTGCTCGCCAGGGGGCTGTTGTGGACATTGATATAGCCCCAGTGGAGCAGCGCGATCCGCGGCGGCTCTTGCGGTGACGACGACGGACTCTGAACAATGAGTTTCGCCGACGCGACGTCTTTCCGAATGCGGGACTCGGGCTGGTACGGGAACGCGTCGTCCAGATCCACATAGTCGACGACAAAGACGCCATGCGGTTGGGCCACCAGGTCCGATCTCGTGAAATACTTCGACATCTGAATCAGATTCTTTTCGACCAAGAGGGTGTCCTCATGAGTGGCCAGGACTCGGATGTGTGCAGCTGTGAGGTCCTGTTCGTCATCGATCTCGCCTTCACGAACACTCACAGTTCCAAGCTTCTCGGCGAGCGCCATCTCTTGGGTCCGTAGAAACTCGACCGTTTCGTTGTACACTTGTTCCACCGTGAATACCCCGTGGTCGAAATGAGCAATCTCCCAGTGAAGAGCGACGTGGTCGCCCTGCGGTGTCACGTAGTTTTCTAGCTGGCGAGTCGGAGAGCTCAGGTCCGCGAATCGACTCCGTGCCAGCAGGTACTCGAGCGCTTCTTGGATCTTGTGCTGCTTCATACCATCAATGGTGCGTCGTCGGTCGGACTCTCCTGCAGGGAGATGGATGTAGCAGCCGATGGGCGGGTCTGCTCGTCGAATCTGAAGCATACCGTCAATTTATCAGTCCGCAGAGCCTTATTAGTTCAAGACTGTGTTGCTCGTACGCCGTAGGACGCGACTAGCGACTGGGTGCCTGCGATCAGAGTGCGGTTCTGCTTGAGGTGGCTCTGCAGCGATGCATTGGTCGCGAGCGTGTTGAGCAGCGGCTGCTGCCTCCTCTGCTTGACGGCTTGCAGCGTCTTGACACGCTTCGCCAAAGACGCTGCCTGGTCTTCCAGCTCTTCTAACTCATCCTGCCCACACAATACTCTCAATGAGTCTCCAAGTAGAAGTAGTAGCCGACGCGACCACAGTCGAGATCGGCTTGCTCCTGTACTACCGGTACTGTACCTTCCGAGCGTAGTACGTGGTCTTGCGGTTCTTGACCGTGGCCGCCGCGGCGACTTGCTCGCGGCCTTCGTCGCTTGTCTCGTCCACACTACTCGACCGCACGCGCTGTGACTTTTGACATGTGATCTGCGGCTCGTTCAGCGCTAGGAGCAGCGCCTCCATAGTACGTTTGGCGGAAAGGGAGAAATGGAGTCGGAGCGTGTATTAGAGAGCGCTGCAAAGCGAAATAAAATAGCGAGACTATCAACCATCAACATGTTGGGGCGGAGTGGTGGTCGCATGTGCTCGATTACGGTCATCGTAATCATGATTTTAGGCACAGAGTCATCAAATCTGGATTTTACGTGTTTACGAGCCCCAACTCCTGTGGCATGCGAAGTGAAACAGTTTCCCGTGATGTTGCTTGAATGTGGACATCCTAGGAAGGGCCACTTACCAAAACCACAGCAAGTGTACACATGACCACCAACGCTGACATGACGAGCGCGCAGCGCAACGCGCCTGGCGGCCACACGCGCGCACAACCGCCGCTGGTCTCCATTGCCCGCCCTCTGCTGGTTCATCTTCGGCTGCCTCCCGAAGCGACCGCGTTTCAAGCGGATGTAGCCCACGACAACAGACGCCAGAGTTCAATGCTCCGAATACGAAAGCTTCCAAGCGATTCGACAGGCTGTTGGCAGACGGAAGTGCTGCCAGATGGGACTTCAAGCGACAGTAGTAGCGCTGCAGTGGCTGCAGGTGAACAGCCTAGCCGGAAGAAATCACGAAAGCCAACCTACGTCGTCCAGAAGGTTCGTTTCCGTCTGGAGTCAGAGTTCTATTCAGGAGGAAGGCTGACCAGTCTCGGTGGAGTAGGAAAAGAAAGACGCTTTGCTGGAGGAGCTGCGAATACTAGAGGCACGAACAGAGATGTTGAGAGCGCGTGTGGGCATGCCGAGTCTCGCGTCGGCGCGGACGGTCGAGATGGAAATGCGCAAGAACCGCATGATGGAGGACGCAAAGCACTCACAACTGCTCTCTTTGTGTGGCGTTCAGGCGATGCTCGGTAATTACTTGGTGCGAACAGTATGAATCTTCTTACAGGCCTTACATTCTCTAATAGTCGTGCGTGTGGCTTGACTGGTTGGTGCAGCGAGATAAATTCTCGGGACCTCTGAAGGTCCCCATCTACTTGGGCAAGGATATGGCGCAGCGACGAGCGAGGCTCATGGAACTGCGTCGTCAAAAGTTGGACATTGCGTACCGATACATCGAGCACCGTTTCCACGGCGTGGGCCAGCGCTTTCCGGTTGATGAGAACGTCTCTTGGACCTCGGAGGACGGCGATTTCTGCTTCCACCGCGTTGATGTCACGCATTATGAAGGTGTCCAGAGCCTGAGACAAGTGTTCGAAGCGCTCACATACTACGTCACCAACGTCGAAATCACCATCTCGGAAGTACTGGGTCAGCTCACTATTCGGGAAGACATTGACTGTGTGGACCCAAGCACGACGAACCATCGCATCGTGTCGTCCACTGACCACGGACTCGTCGTCGAATCGAACGCCGTCAGCTTTGCCGAGCACTGCGAGAAAGCGAACAAAATGGAGGAAATCGGTATGTTCACGATCGACTGCGTCGACGAAGACGAGCTCTTCCCGTACCGTCCCCACGAACGAATCCGGAAAAACCTCACTGCTGCTGTGGCGATCACTGCATTCCGTAAACCCGCAGTAAAAGCAGAAGACGGGAGTAGAGAGGTTGTTGATGAAGGCGAATTGGTGGTCGTGCTGCGCCGCTGCGCGTACTTGTGCTTCAAGAAGCCGCAGTTCCCAGTCTCGGCTGCAGCGCTGGAAGATATGCGCGGAACCGCGGCCTCCTGGGGTGCAGTCATGACGAAAACCGTGCGAGATTATGTGTTCGCGCGCCCCACGGTGTGATGTACAAGATCCGATGGTATTACGAAATCACTCCTCCAAGACATGGCGCGCCATGTGCAGCAGCTTCGAGCCATCCATGGCCTTCAAGCACAGCAAGGGCTACTTTCGCGTCACCTCTAGGTGATAACTGATTATGAGGCCATACCAGCACTCTAGAGCAAAACCTACACTCTGCAAATAAAAAGATGGGTAAATTGCAAAAGGTGACTCAAATCGGAAACTTGCGCAAAAGGTGCTACAAGGTGTTTAAAACAGAAGTGACTTGGTCGTGTTCAAATAATACCATCACATAAGATGGGTTTGGTGTATATGACGAGAATATTCGGCCAAGAATGGCAACAGAACCCTAGGCCAAGAATGGCTACAATTAGCTCTGAGACACGAACTGACCCCTGTCCTGTACGCAAGCAGGTCATTGCTCAAGAATGGAGGAGTTGAAGGCACTGCGATGGAGGTCAGGGAAAGAGGCGGTCAACGCT
>JAADWZ010000357.1:0-32252 GCA_023336445.1 Pythium dissimile | reverse complement strand
GAGAAGCCCCCTAAACCAATACATCTCCGCGGTTATGATGTAACCAGTGCGATAAACATCCGCCTTCAATCCTTTATAGATATCAAGGTCTAGAGTACCTCTAGACACCTATATGAAGCACTGTTGAGTACTACATGGTACTGCAGCGGAAAAGCGGACGGCGCCGTCTTGCCATGCATAACCAGGACGGCCTGCACCCATCATATCGCCAGATACTAACCAATCGAAATGCCGAACAGGCGATGTGTGGACCCGCCCTCTCTCCGAGTGCGGAGGAGACACTCCGAGATTCGACAATCGCAGCGACACCACGGGGTCGGACATGGAAGTCACTTGCAAAGACTTGCGCTGATGGCCTAGACTGTCCCCCCCACCCACCCGTATGCTACACTTTACTGGTTTTACAAGTCATCTTAGAAGTCATTTGCCCCTAGGATTCAGAGTATCCTAACGTCCATCTCCAGGTTGCTAGAGGCTCGCCCTCACTTACGGTACATGGAAGTTGCATTCAAGTCAGACGCTTTTGTTTGTATCCACGGATAGAATCCACTCAATGGCGCGATCCTTAGTGAACACTTCCGTTTCAGCTGGTTGATTGTTGTCTGTGCCGCGACGTCAACATGTGTCCGTGTTGGACGCATCTCTGTGTCAACCCATTGACCATCCTCCCCGCTTCATAGCTTGCGAATGCACAGAGGAATCAGCAGCGCTGGTCGAGTTTCTCAGTCAACGTGGATGGAGAGCTGCCGTTTGACTCAGTGGCTGATTTTGGTCGTCTCTTGCTACATTCTAAAGTGGGGTCTTCTTTGCGATCAAGGGAAGAGCGGGATCTATCTCTGCCATGTTGATGTCAACGTGCTGTTTAACACACCTCAATTCTGCGCTAAAATTACTCACAAGAGTGCATACTAACAATAGCCATGAGTTGTTGAAGTAAAGTCGGGATGATCTTGCCGCGAAGTCGAGCGGCTTCGGCGCTGCGGACGTTTCAAAGCTGTGGTAGTTGTGAATGCTCGTCCAGTTATAATAATCCTGGGAGCATCATCCGTCAGACAAGTGATGCACAGCACTAAACCAGCAGCGTCGACGTGATCGCTGATTCAACAACCGCGTCTGAGGGTGGAAGTCACTATCCCCCCTCCCCCGACTCGCTTGCCAGCCATCAACGTAGATCGTTGCAACGTTGAGCATTGGTATTATCCGCAGGGCCTGAGCTTGCCATTGGACTTGGACGGAGAAGCTGTGAGCTTGAGACTCAACCCAGGGCTACAATAGGGAGAGCGTCCGCCGTCTTTTGTTGAAATCGCGGGCGTGATGAGTCCAGCAAATTCCGCACGACGCCCGTTTCTCTGAGCTGGCGAACAGGGTTCGTGGTTGCTCATAGAGGCCTTGAAGAAGCTCAAGACCATTTCCACGCACTGATCCGACGCCGATCGCGAAAGGACACCGTGCGATGTTGTTGCCCCACCCGCGATTTCTAAGCCAATCCGGTGGGTCAACGCACCAATCAAAGCAACAAACGGCATCAAGCGTGACTGGGGCGCGAAACCGTCGCGCTCTAACTACCCTATTATTAAGGTGACCCACGCGGAGAGCGAAGGTGACTGGTGTCGCAGCTTGATCAGCCTGATTGTCCATCGCGTCTTCCGCATATCTGATACTACAGGAGCCCTTGAGAGCCTAGAAGAAGAGTTGACTTCGAATGAGTATGACGGGGTTCTAAACTCTGCCAGGGGTCATTCTGGGACGAGGAGCCGCTGAAAGCAGATCCTTTCTGCCGTGATTGGTACACAACGAGCTTGATACGGGGCGTCCTGGCCCACACGGAGAACTAATTACGGTTTTTCCTATTTCCAACGGCCATGATGAAACGACAAAGCATACCGTACTGCGAAGAGGGGAAAACACCATAGCGACGCCTCGTCCGGTCGCAGAACCCTTTCGCAAAACAAAGCAGGAGCCTCCACGCCGTGTTCGCTTCCCTGCATCCTCACACAGTGTCAATCTCTATTCAGACGCGTCCAGCGCGCTTGCAGCCCTCCACTCCACCACGACGACCGCCACGCCTCTCCTCCGCGCCCCCACCACCGCTGTCTGTTCGTCCGCATGGTGCAAGCGTACATCCTCGCTAGCGCCAACATGTATGACGTGCCGCGCCCACCGCGCCGTGGGTCGCACAGGCCGGCGCCGTCCCGCTATCCACCGCTGAATGACAGATACACGTCTCGTCACTCCATTTACGACTTTGACGGGTATGCTGCTGTATCCTCTTACGTCCGCGACCAAGACTCGCCGTCGCTGCCGCCTCTCGTGTACCGCCCAGACGTCTATCCGACCGCGCACAAGCTGTGGAAGCAAGCTGCTAGTGTGCTCCCGGCCAAGCGCTTCGCGTCTGAGACACGCTTTGCCAGCCCCACGCACCGTGAAGAGCGTCTCTATGGACCCGCCAGTAGCCGAGGATGTTCGCTGTCCAGTGGCTCCTCGACGGACGAGGAAACGAGGCCCTCGCTCGATCCGCCCAGTCCAATGACCAGCGACAAGCCCGACCACTCATTCGTGGACCAAGTGATCCGCGAGAGCTATGCTCGCTCTGCGCCGCAGTCTGCTGCCTGCCAGAGCTCGCAGAAGCGATGCATGTACCCCAGCTGCGCCAAGATCTCCGTCAGCCGCGGACTGTGCCGTGGCCATGGTGGCGGCCGCCGCTGCCACGTGCCTGGCTGCACCAAGAGCGCGCAGAGTCGGAGCAACTTTTGCTGGGCCCACGGCGGCGGCCAGCGCTGCGACGCTGATCAGTGCATGCGCAGCCGCAAGTCGAAGCGCTTCTGTGTAGCGCATCTCAACTTGGAGAACGGGGACGCGGCCCCGTCACCGCCTGTTAACACAGCCAGTCCGGCGCCATACGAGAAAGCGGTCAAGGCCAGTGGGTCTCGCTCGGCCAGTCCGACGATGCCGACCGTGCGAGCGCTGCCGAGCCTCGGTCAGGCGCTTAGCTCGGCCTCTCGCTCGGCGCCAAACTTGCCGCCTCGCGGCATGAAACTCGCGGCCGAGGCCATCTGAGTGAGCTGTATCAACGGTCCATAGGCCTCCATCTGCACCGCGTATTAGCTGTATATATTACTACGGCACTAGCAACCTATCTATCCACCATATCTCTGCAATTTTCCCAACATCTGACGAAGAAAAAAAAACTCTCTGAACGAATCCACCAGTATAGAGCAACGTGTTCCTGCATTGGTCCGCTCCTCCACTTGTCAGCGACTCGGCGAACGCCGTCTTGAAATGTGCGTTACATAGTAGGTCGCCCTCGGAACAGACTGCTGCCAGCAGTGGGAGGATGGATGGTCTTGACTCACATTGAACGTTGAAACTATTACGAGTTGACACTTTGCCGCGCCCGTCGCAGACCCACAAAGTACGACAGCATGCAGATAGATTCACTACGGAAGCAATGGAAAATGGAGCACAGTATATTTCTGTACTGTAATGGATTCATCAAGTTGGGAGAGTTCTCGTTTCTACTGATTAAATGACTACTATAGACGCACACATGCTACGCACTCGTCCGCTTGTTAATGGAACGAGGCGGCCACCTGGGGCACCGGCCAGAGGCGGTCGCGCGACTGCGGCAGTGTAGCGGTCCGTCTCGTCGCTCGCGCGATCGCGGCGGGCACTGCTCGCTTGAGCG
This sequence comes from Pythium dissimile, assembly GCA_023336445.1. NCBI lineage: Eukaryota > Oomycota > Peronosporomycetes > Pythiales > Pythiaceae > Pythium > Pythium dissimile. Next base: position 28,567 of record JAADWZ010000357.1, on the reverse strand, counting down.
CGTCGGTGAGGCTTGGCAGGTGGAGCGCGGCCACGCTGTGTGTAGCCGGCGCGACAGTGGCGAACGAAGTCTCTGGTGTGCGCGGATGGTGGTCGCTGTCCGAGTCGATGGTCACCGGTACCGTGGTCTCCATCTCGACGTGGTCCACACAGAACCGTTTTGTCTTGCGCGAGCGGCGGCAGTTGGGTGCCTCGCAGCGCTTGCCGCCTCCGTGGGCCCAGCAGAACGGCGAGCGGCTCTGCGCGCACTTGGTGCACCCAGCGAACGTGCAGCGGCGACCGCCGCCGTGGCCTCGGCAGAGCCCTTTGCTCACCGCGATCTTGCCGCAGTCCGTGACCGAGCACCGCTTGGCACTGGAGGTCGACATGCCCGGACGGGCCACACCCGTGGACGGCGCCGTGGAACCCGTAGGCCCGCGCTGGCGCTTCTTCGAGGCCCCACCGTCCGATGACTGCGAGTGGGTGGGCGACGCGTGCGAGGAGATGGACATGGAGCGCGAGCTCGCGGAGCACGAGGCCGTGGGGCTTCCGCTGTTGTTGTTGCTGTTGGTTGTGGACTGGTGGAGCTTGACCATGTCGTAGACCGAGCCCGAGCCGTAGCTCGGCTGGTAGTGGGGCGACGGGTACGCGACGCGACGCTCGTACTCCCGCGGACGGAACTGGTGAGTAGTTGGCTGCGAGTAGTGGCGACCGGCCATGATGTCCGCTTCCTCTGGTGGACGCTGGTCGAGCCACTTGCCGATGGTGCGGAAGAGCCGCTCGCGCGAGTCGACGCTCGGGGCAAAGCTGGGGGCGGCATATCCGGGCGTGGTTGGCGAGCCGTTGGACTCGAACCTGGCGCTCTTGATGGCTCGACGGTCGTCGTAGTTAGACGCGTAGTTAGACTGGGCATACCCATGACGGTGGCTGTTGTAGCTGTGGTCGTGGTGGTGCGAAGTGGCGGTCTGCTGGACGGTCCAGGCCATGGCGCGGGGGAAGAGACGATGGCGCAGGAGCGCGTTGGCGTGCGTGTCGATCTCCATGGCGGTCGACTTGTGCTGAGAGGGGACAGTGCGATTGTGAGACTCCATGGGCGGCGAGAACGGCAAGGCTTCTTGAGGAGGGGGGATTCGACTGTGAGCAGGGCCACCATCTTGCGGGCGACCGTGGCCATCGCGTAACCCCGGCTAGACGGCTGCGACACGTAGACTAACTGGACCTTTACAACGGGTACCCATCTGACAAGCTTTTTGTATGTGGAGACTAGAAATGCCGTTATGGAGGGGTGAAAGGAAAGCCATTTTTAGGGGCAAGGAGCAATCGGGTCAGCCGGTAGATTGAGACGGGCATCCACCATGCAGGCCCTATCCCCACCACAAACCCATCCCATCAACTAATTGTCGGATATACAGACCATGAGTAGTAGTGACCTATGCGAAGTTGTGAATATTGAGATTGATAAGGTCTGTATATAGAGGGAACCTTTCATCTCGAATTGGCCAGCGGAGGGCCCTTCTCAGGAGGGCAGCGACAGCGTTCTCTTTGGATGCATTTCGCACTGGCTCACGGTGATACTGCTTTTGCTTGTTTGTTTTCCAAAAAGAAAATATCGGAAATGACGGCAATTCGGCTTTTCCAGCCTTAGCTCCAACTATAGCCTGAGCCCGACAGTCGCACAATTCTTGGACGCAATACTTTTATAGACCACAACTGCACAGACCGCGGTACACGGTACAGTACTTGGGAGCGGAATGCACTTTCGTTTCGACTCGGATAAGAGACCCATTCCTGCCTCTAGGTCCGAGCAATCGGCTGGTTTGTGAGCAAATTTTCAACCGGCGTCTCCATGCGCAAGTTTGCAACCGTGCAGATACTGAAATCCAGACAATTCGCTAACGATAGATGCAAGGTGGAGCCTGGTGTGCAGTATTTGTAGTCAGCACAGACGTGGTGTCCCAACGTTGGGGCCACCAACCTGAATCAGACAAACCGAGAGAGAAAAGAGAGTGGGGATGATCGGATCGTGGGGTTGTGCTCCGCCTCACGGCTGCTGGTGCTTGTTTAGGCGCTGAGGCGGGCCGCCGCGTCCCTTGAGCTTCCGACGGCGGGGCTGGAAACGTCCGACCCTCCCTGCCAATCTGGATACAGTGCACTGGACGAAATCGTCTAGCGTTGCGTGGGCCGATTGGCGTGTGCGCCGTCTCATCGGACCCCTTCCACGTGCTCAAGTGGAACGCTCTATCCGGATAGTTTTGGCCGGCACAAGCCAGCAAGCCTTGCTGACAAATTCTTGGCTGGCTGAACCTGTGCTGAAAGGGTTCAGGTAGGTCAGCCTAGAATTTGTCCCATGGTCTACAAGTATAGTGGCGCCTCCCGATCCTCTCAACTCAGTCCCAAAACCCAGGAGAAGATGATCATCGTAAGATGTTCAACAGCTCAGCCAGATCCTGCGATGCGCAAGATGAAGCTGTGCCGGGGTGGCGTCCTAAAACGCCAAGGCATCCTCCTAACTGACGGTCCGCATCCATCAACAAGAAGAGGAAATAAAAATCAAACAGGAGCGTGGTCTCACTTTGTCATGTTTGCTTTGTGGTTGTTGACCGCCTCGCGTGGACTCACTCAGCTTGGGACTTGTTGCTGAGCAGCTGGATGTGATACTCCTCGAGCTGCTCCGGGAGCACGGGGCCTGGCGCATTGGTCATGAGCTCGTTGCCCGTCGACGACTTTGGGAACGCGATCACGTCGCGCAACGACGGGGCGCCGCAGAGGATCGCCACGAGCCGGTCGAGCCCCAATGCGATGCCCCCGTGAGGCGGGGCGCCGTGGCTCAGCGCCTGGAGAAGGTGCTCGAAGCTCTGGCGCTGTAACAGCGGCAGGTCGAGCACGTCCTCGAACACGGCTTGCTGCAGAGCCGCGTTGTGGATGCGGATCGAGCCGCCGCCCAGCTCCCAGCCGTTGCACACGATGTCGTAGTGCTGCGCTCGAAGCTGCAGCAGCTTGTCCACGGTCTCTGGGTTCTGAAGCAACGAGCTGTCTGTGTTGTGGGCGCTCTCAGTGAGAAGCTCATTTAGCACGACGGCGCTCTCGTCGGTCGGGGCCGTGAACGGGTGGTGCGTGGCCGAGAGCACCACCTCTTTGCTGACAGCAGCGTCTTCGCTGCGCTCGAACATGGGGAAGTTGACGACCCAGAGGTGGTTGAAGTTGCTGGGAGCCAGCTCCTTGGCCAAGTAGCCCTTGGCCAGCAGAAGCTGAGCGCAGTGGGAACGCATGCGACCAAGCAGTTTGGTCACGTCATCGTAATAACCTGCACTCAGTAACAGCACGTCTCCTTCCTCGACCTTGAACTGCTGGTTGAGTGTCTCAATTTCGCCCGCACTCAGCTTTTTCGCAAACGACGACTTCCACTGCTTGTTGGCTTCCACTTTGACTACGAATAGCGGCACCTTGCCCAGCCGCTTGGCTGTCTTCTCGAGCTCGTCCAGCTCTTTGCGGGAGAAGCCTTGTGCCGCCAGGTGCTTGGCGTTGATTGCTCGCACTGAGCCGTTCTTAGCCTCCAACGCCTGCCTGAAGAGGCCAAACTCGCTTTGCTTCAGAGCTTCGCCGACGTCCTGCAGCTCCAAGCCGTACCGCGTGTCTGGCTTGTCCACACCATACCGATGCATCGCCTCGGCAAACGACATGCGAGGAAAGGCGCTTTCTGGGAGCTCGTTGCCGGCCGCCTTCCAGATCCGCTTGACCATGCACTCGATTAGATCCATGAGATCATCCTGCTTGACGAACGACATCTCGACATCGATCTGCGTGAACTCGGGCTGGCGATCGGCGCGGCCGCCTTCATCGCGGTAGCATCGCGCGAGCTGAAAGTACCGGTCGAGCCCACCCACCATAAGCAGCTGCTTGTACTGCTGCGGACTCTGCGTGAGCGCATAGAACTGGCCGTGCGTGCGCGTCGGCACCAGGAACTCGCGCGCTCCTTCGGGCGTGCTCTTGAACAACGTCGGCGTCTCGATCTCCACAAATCCTTCGCCGCACAAAAAGTTGCGTGTCGCGAGGGCGACTTCGGAGCGCAGCACCAGGTTCTGCTGGAGCTGTGCGCGTCTTAGATCCAAATACCGGTGGCGCAGCCGCGTCTCCTCGCTCGCAATCTCGGATCCAGTCGCCACTTGGAGAGGTAGGTTCGACGCGCTTGAGTTGAGCATTTCGAGATTGTCGATCAGCACTTCCACGTCGCCCGTGGCCATCTTGTCGTTGCGCATGTTGTCCGGTCGTCCACGCACGACGCCCGTCGCCTGGACCACCGATTCTGGACGCAAAGCATTGAAAGCCTCGGCTACAATAATTCCGCCAATACGACATGCCTATAAGTTCCATTTTGTACTTCAATCCAGCTACCATCATGAAGCGCTGTACGCACTGGTCTTGGCATCGAGCGAGGCCTTCTCCACCACGAGCTGCGTGAGGCCATACCGGTCGCGCAGCGAGATGAATGAGATCGGACCAAACGGCCGGATCGCGTCCACCCATCCGCTGAGCACCACGCGCTCACCAGCGTGCTGCTCGCGTCGCAGCTCGCCGCACGTGTGCGAGCGAAACGCGCTGTTGGTCACGGCGCGCGTGAGCGCCAGCGCCGGTGTTCGTCTGCCGCGCGAGAGCCGCGTGGCGCCTCTGCCATCCCATACATAATACGAGTTAGACCAGCTCCACGCATGGATCAGTCTCTACGTGACGCTACGCACCGCGGAAGCAGCAGCAGCGGCGAGAGCATCTTAGTGGAGCAATGCCCTCCGCACGAAAATTGGCTGCGTTCCCCACGCCAGTCCGAAAGCTCAAAAGACCTTCACTCTGATAGTGAGGAGCTACGATATGATACCGGTTATTATTGGTGTAGGTCACTCAACCACGGGAAATGTCACTATCACTTGGATGGAGCTCAAAGTCGGCGCGATTGCTGCAATTTAGTCAAGAAAGCAGTGCCTGAACATGGGCGGCGGTGTCGTGCTCACGGCGGCGCACAACGTGCTGGCGACGATCCGCAACTCGACGCTTTTCGTCCTGACGGTTGTAAACGGAAAGCCGCTGCTGCGCTGCTCTCAGGAGCTGCTCGGTGGGCTTCCAACGGCAGAGACTGCCTCGGAGGACGACGCCGAGGCCGTGGCCGAGAACAAGCAGCACCCGGCGAAGAAGGGCTTCACAGCGACCGCATTCTTCCAGCCAAACGCCACTATTCCGGATATGTTTGCGCTGCTGCTGATCGTGGACGAGCGCCGCCTGGTGCACTACGAGGTCAACGTGGCGGCCGCGAGCGTGGCGCTCAAGAGCGTCAGCTACATGCCGCGCAACTCGACCTGCATGACCGTGACGCGGCTGATGGCGAACGGAGAGACCAAGCACGTGGTGATCGTGGGCGAGAAGACCGGCGAGGCCGTGGCCATGCCGTTCCCGGACCTCAAGCGCGACCGCAAGGTGCTCATGGGCCACACGACCTCGATGATCACGTTCATGGCGCCGACCACCGACGCGGCGCTGCTGCTCACGGCAGACCGCGACGAGAAGATCCGCGTGTCTCATTTCCCACGTACGGCGCTCGTGCAGAGCTACTGTCTGGGCCACAAGGCCGCGCTCACGCGCGTCGTGGTCTGCGCCCCCACACCTCAACTGGCCGTCTCGACGTCGCTCGACAACACGATCAAGCTGTGGAACGTGACCACTGGCGGGTTGCTGGACTCGCACGACCTGCTCGCCGACAGTGAAGACCGGGACGCGCTGATGAACGTGTCGCTCGCGATCTGCGCCGCTGCGAACCTCGTGGTGCTGGTCATCAACAGCAGCGAGTTGCGGTTCTTTGCGATCGAAAAAGGCTCCGAAGTGGATGCATTCCAGCTCGCGCCCAAGATGCTGTCATCGGAGATCCACTCAGATGTGGGCACGCACGAGCCCAGCGAGGCCACGTTCACGGAGCAAGGTACGCTCGCGATTGCGTACCGCCAGTCGCCGTTCCTGCGGCTGTTTGAGGTCTCCACCGTGACTGAGACCGAGGTGAACCTGAGCGAGTGCAGCACTGACGACGCGTTGACGCGACTGCGCACGGAAGCCGCGGCGATTGGTACTTTTTTGTTATGGTTTGTTGCATTGTTCCTGGCTGGGCAGTCGTCTCACAGCTTGTGGCTTGTGTGCTTATTTCAGATTTGCCCAAGGAGGAGAAGGTGGTCGCGGCGGACGACGACACGGAAGGCGGGCTCAAGAAGAAGAAAGTTCGGCTCAACGACTGGAAGTCCAAGCTGCCGGCGACGGCAAACTAGAGAACGCGACTCGCAGTCAGTCAGTATACCAACGAAAATGATCCATGTACCCATTCTAAATGAGCTCAGCGCGGCAGTATTCAGTGGTGATCTCGTGCATGACCTTCTCTAGCTGGTTCTGAAGGCGCAGCAGATCGGATTCTTGCACGAATTGGATGCTTTTTGCCTGCGCCTTCGGCTTCGATTCTCTCTTTCGATCGAGGAACAGTGTCTGTACGTCCACCAGCTCGTTGGTGACGATTTCGTGCTTGAGTTTGTTCATTTTCCCGTCCATTTTGACCTGCTGCGTCCTCGTTTTGGTCTTCTGCTGCCATTTTGTCTTCTCGCTCGTGTACAAACCCGCTATCCGCTGATAGACATCACTACTACGCTTCAGTGCAGTCTGAGCATGGAGAATGTCGGCGCACAGCTCACTTTGCTGCGACTCGAGCACATTCCTCGCCTCCAAGTCGCCGGGTTCGTACTGGAGCACAACCCCGTTGATCCACTTGTAGAACAGCTTTTCGTCCTCGATCATCTGCAACCTATGCATAAACAACGAAAACAGAAAAAAGCACCGTCAGGAGGGTAGGTTCAGTAGGCGCATTCAGCTTGCTCAGAACCTACCGCTCTGTGAGGACTCGCATGTGGAGCTCCAGCTGGCGCTTTCCGCTGGCAAACACTTGCAGTGCGTACGCCGGGATCACCTCGTCAGCTTCTACAGCCCCGTTCTTGCGCTGGTCGTGCTCCAGTCGCGCTATCATGCGCTCGTACTGTTCCAGCGACGACTGCAGCGAGCGGTGGTGCGCGTGGATGCGTCCGACGAGGATCTGCAGCTGATGAAGTCGCGCGGACAAGTCGAATTCTCCGTCCAATCGACGACGAAGCTGCTGCGCGTCCGCGGAGACAGATTCTACAGCTCTACCCACAGCTGCTGGCGAAATCTTCACATCGTTTGGATACGGTGGCAGCATTGCCGTCGGCGCATTCACGTAAATCGAAAGAATCGCGTGGCACTGTCGTTCGAAAAACCGCGAGTGCGCGAACAACCACGCGACCGCGAGTAGCACCACCGAAGCGGGCGGCGCCACAGCGTCTGAATAGAACGATGCGCACACAAACCCCCACTCGTGGAGGTACGCGCGGGCGAGCTCTTGCCACAAAGGCAGATGCGCAGTGTCGATTGCGGCATTTTCCAGTCGTAATGCTTGGAAGTCGACCTCGAAATCCAGCAAAATCACCAGCACGAGATCGTGGACGAGTTTCCACATCTCTGTGTATTCGCGCTATGCCGATAGCAAAAGCCAACATACCCGACAGATAGAGAGAGAGAGAGAGAGAGAGGTCAGTGTAGACGAAATCGTGCACGCTATTGGGGGCTCAATCCCATCACCTCATTGAGCGCATTCTTCTTGGCCTTGCGCAGATGGTCGAGCGTCACGAATTCCACGCCCGCGGACTGCAGCGCCGCAGCGACCAGCCGGCCAAACGGAGGCGACGCGGCGCCAGCCGATGACGGCGTTCGCGGGCTGCGAGACGCGCTGGGGGTCGGAGCAGGCGTTGCCGCCTCCGGTGGAGGAGGTCGCACTGCTTGGCGCATTATTGTACTTGGCCAAGTTATTTGTCGAGCAGCTCTTTATGACTGGATATTGTAGGGAAATAGATAGGCCAGGCCAAGCTAATCACCCAAACCGACGAATTGTGAATGAGTCGATCGCTGAACGAGCACTGCTGCTGCTACCACTGGTGATCGAGCATCTCCACGTACGTACGGATGCCACGAAGAACACGCCTGTAGAAAGCGGATGTATCGACTACTGGTGCTTTCTGCATGCTTTGGTACTGAGATACAGCTACGTTGTGACTGACCGCGTGACGTGGGCTAGCGCTGGCTTGCAATCAAACGCCGATGAATGCGAGTGGACTGGACGGCCGTTGGTCTGTCACCGAGTGGCCCACAAACACGGGGTTCCAGCCAGCGAGGAAATATGACAAGTTGCGATATTGTTTGAGACGTGGCCTCATCTGTGAAGTCGGTTGTGTTGTTCACCACGACGAACATGAACGACCTTGTTGTCTGGGTCTCTTCGCCATCGCCTACTGTAGAAAGACAAAGGTGCTTGAGTCGAGCACGGCGTGAAATCCACGAACCACTCGATCTTCAAGAAGGACCATCAGGCCCTTACCAGGGGCTCTTGAATATGTGGAACCGATGTGCACGTAGCTTCCACAATCAAAGACGACGGAATAGCAAGGATTGCGGACGCAAGAGGGAGAAACGTGTGGTGTAAGGCGAGTTGACTCGTACAGGTGACAACCGATGGTGATGACGTCGTCTGGGAGCTTGGCTTTGGCGATTACGTCGTGTGGCGAGTGAATTACAATGGTCCGCACACTGCGAGGGAATTCGTTGCTCACACCCAAACCTCGTCAGTCGTGACCATAAACTCGTGCACAACGTGCTGAAGTTTCTGCTGCAGTCGGCTTTGCCGATGATAAGGACTCGAGCGTCTGGATAGATTGTCGCCTTGAGGCACTCGACCACTGTTCGACCGAAGAGACGCTCAATCGAAAGCTGGACGTTTACTGCTGGATGTTGGTCCGGACCACCTCGTCCTAGGAACGTATTGCTGGCAACTCGAACTCTGCAGAACTGATCACGCTGGACAGTTTCAAACCGTTGGTTGAGGTAGACACCGACGGGGATGGCTGCTGCTTGCGAGTCAGCGCTAACGGCACCCACATGTTGTCCAATGAGCCTCGTTTGTCCTAACTCATGAACTGGAGCTTGTTACAGAACTTCACGTCGAAGATGTGCGTCATTTGGTGGATCGTGTGCCTGGAGATGCCGCCGAATTCGATCAATTATTCGTGATTTAGTCGTGGCAGCGGAAATCGAACGTTGCCAAAGTGCGGTATGTGCTGTGGATGGATCTGGAGCAGGGTGAGCAGCCAAAACGCCATTTGACAGTGCTGGGGCCTTGGAGATTCTGGTCGTTCCACGCAATGTGCCGTTCCAGATTGGAAACAACGTAGTGCCGCTCCCCCGCAAGAACCCCGCTGATCTTGTCAACGAGCGCCCAGCACGAGTCTTGAGTCGTGCGATGTTAAGTCTCCATGGACGGTAATTTCGAGGCCTTAGTACCAGTTCTCCAGTCTGTCACGTTGACTCGTTCTCCAAGAAAGGTGGCGATGACCTCGCTTGGACACGAGTGGTTTGCCAGCTGATGATTGTGAATCGACTGGCGGTCGTGAAAACTGCACGGCGCCGTCGACTTCACGCCGGCTAACATCCGCGTGCCAGTGGGATGTCGAAAATCTGTGTGGCTCCAAGCCCACGCGGGCACATCCACACAGATAACTATGTCGATTTCGATCTCATCTGCCGTGTTGACTGAGTTAGTAGACACATCTGGGTAAGCCGCATCGCCGGCCTGGAGCAATGCCGTCACTGCCATCGTTGCGCGGGCTCAACGAATCCGTGAGGGTCTATGACGTTGTGCACAACCAACGCACGCCCACGGATACGATTCTAAAAACAGAGAGCAAATCATATCGCCCAAAAGTGGTCCGCAGACTCAGCAGTGGCGACACACCACGAGACGTACACGTTTGATTGTTTTGACATATAGAACCGCTTTGTTGCCGTCGCACTGCGTAAGTATTTTTCTATCCGGCGCCGCGCTGCTTCTCGCGCTTCATCGTGCGCTTTTTGGCCTTATCCTTGCGCAGCCTGTCGGCCTCGAGCAGCTGTTTCTCGCGCGTCACTTTCTTCTCGTGTTCTTTCTTCATCTTGTCGCGCATCTCGTGCTGCGCCTGCTGGACACGCTGTCGGTTCGTGTTCTGGCCACCTTGCGAATCGAGCGACAACGCCTCCTTGTCCTGTTCAGGAAAAATTAATCACATTTCTGCTAAAATCCGAATTCACACCATAGCCATCGAGCACAATACGACTGATAGCCGTGAAATATATAATCAACGGAGACCCGCACCTTGTCGCTGGTCTTGATGATGTTGCCGTCCTCGTCAAACTCCGAGATCGCACTGAACCCGTACGCGCTGATCAGTTTCTCACGCGCCGCCAGTTCCTCCCGGGACCTACACCACATCCAAATTTCAGTCGGAGAGCTCTAAATACCAGTCCCAAAACAAAATGTCCCCAGATACATTTGCTTCTTCGCGAGCAGCTTTTCCTTTTCCTTCTCCATGGCGAGCTCTGCCTCTTTCTTCTCGTTCTCGCGGATCTGCAGGTCACGCAGTTGGGTCTCGGCGCGCTTAAGCTCTTGCTGCTGCTTCTGCTGCGCCTTCACGTCGCTCAACAGGCGGTTCACGGCCTCGACCATCACGCGTTCGTCCAACAACTCGGCGATCTGCGCGTCGCTCACGAGCCCGTCGGCGGCGCCGGAGAAGATGGCGATCACGCTCTGGATGCGCTCTTCCACGTCCACGTCCTCGTCCTCCAAGATGCCGCGCGCGTAGTCCACGTAGACGTCGGCATCCAGCCCGAGCGCCTCCACCTTGGCGAGCACCCACTCGTCCATTGGTGCAATTGGCAATGGACCAACGAATGGAAAATATCCAGATATTTTGACAGATACCAACTGTTATATTGGTTTTTTGATAGGTTAAGAACTGATACAGTAGCCATTTTCGAACATGGATACAAAAGGTTCTCCCACACACGTCACATACGGCTATACCGCACGGAGCCGTCGGTCTCTTCTGTGTGCTCGGACGTCGTGGAGAGCGTGGTGGACAAACCCCAGTGATGGCCTCTTCGAGAGCCCGTGTTGGCGTTCGGGTCGTCACTGATCGAGCTCTTCTGGCTGTGAGCGTAGGACGCGCGCAGTCGCTCGACGTCCCGCGACAGTGGCCGATGGAGACTGGCCGCCATGAGCTGCTGCGTGTACTTGGAGCTGCGGCTGAGCGCGTCGTGGAGCGTCGGGCGAACCGCATGAGGCAGCTGACCAGGTGTACGAGACTGAGTGGCGTGGTGCATATCCACGGAGTCGACGTCGTTGGACTGGCGGCGCTGAAGCATAGCGGTGGACGACGCGCACAGCGACAGTTTGAACTCGAGCATCGGCATGTCGTCGTGCGCGACGATCGTGGCCTCTGGTGGAGCGATGTGGTGCTCTTCTGTGAGTGATATGAGCATGACCACTTTGCGGTAGTCCACTTTGAGCTGCCGCAAGTGGAAGAGCAGCTTCATGACGCTGTTGAACTTGAAGAACGACATGTTGAACCCGATCGTCAGGAGAATTTGGCGGAATTCCTCCACGTCGACCCACCCCAATCGATGGTGATCGTTCAGAACGAGCAACTCGTTGAGATCTTGGATGGTGGTACCATTGCGCTCGAGGCAGGCGTGAATCTCGGAGATGAACGTGGTTTGCAACTCGACCATTTCAGTGAAATGGTCAATTACGTCGCTCAACGTAGACACATCCACGCGCCAAATGCTGCTGACGAGGATGAAATCCTGGATGATCTGCGTCTGAACAGCTATATTGAGCAAAAGCGGCAACGGGATCATCAGCGCCGGGATCCAACCAAAGTCCGAGACGAATTCCCCCATGTGGAACATCATCATCTGGAGGAAGAACGCCGCGAAGAGCCCGTTGAGAATCAGGTTGAGCATGATGAAAAAATGCCATGACCGCCGGGAAAAGTACGGCAACTCGAGCGCAACAGTCGCCGAGCCATCGGTGGCTTCATCGCCGACCACAGCGCGTGTACGAAGCCGAGCTCGCTTTGGGCTCTCAGCGTGGTGGTCCAACGAGTGCTGGCCGCCATGGCAGATGGATTTCAAGCACGACTTGAGGTACTGGAAACCAGGGTCATGATGGTCACCATGGCCACCGTGGGCTTTGTGTCCGCGTTCGTCACGTCGTCGCTTGTGACGAGCCAGCTGCAGCTCATCTTCGACGGTTTGCATCTTCTTGAGCGCGTCGGACGTGACTTCCGTGTTGAGATGCGACGCTTCTTCGATGCCAATCTCCTTGAGGCGGCGCAGCATGTCGGACCGCGACGCGATTCCGGCGTAGTTGAGGATGCGAAGCCGACACTTTTGGAGATAGAGAGCCGTGAGCATGTGCGCCAATACGAGCAGCCACATGAACACAAGAAAGACGCCCGCGAGTGCTGCCCGGACCGTCCTGGCTTCTTCGGAACCCCCAACGGTGGTCGACGATTTCTTGTCACCAAGGCGACGCCGATCATCGTCGCTGTCTGTGGCGTCGCCCACCCATCCGCTGTTCATGACGAGTGAGACGCTGGTGTACCACAACCATGCGACGAGAAACACGATGAACCAGGTCGTCGGCTCCACGTCGATCATGTGCGTGATCTGCTTTTCCTGCGCTTGGCGCAAATATTTGGCGAACGGGAACAGCTCCGGCAGATCATGGGTGCGCAAGAACAAATAACGCATGAGCCGCATGCTTAGAAGGTTGTCGTACTTGGTTGCGATCCAGAAGCGCGTCACGGGGTTCTTGACCTTGCGGTGGCGTTCATGAGAACTCGCCAATAAATACAGATCTTCGCTCGTGAACAGCTCCAATACGTCTATCTGCTTGTTCTTGTGCCGTAGCTGCAGGAAAATACAGGTCGCTTGAATGATCAACGCCAACGCCATGAGAAAAATCGCGAGATCGGCTGATAGAAACGCCGTCATCTCGGCACTGGAATCGTCCACGATGCCTAACTCCTTGAGCATCTTGATCGTGAGCCCAATCAGGCCGAGAATCATGAGCTCGCGGTAGATCTTGTTGATCATTTCATGGTATTTCGGGTATTTTTCCGCGCGGTGCTCGAGCACATGAAGCACCTTCTCGAAGAGCACGAGCCCGATCGCGAGCGCGGTGAAGTTGAGCAGCATCATCGCGATGTCGACATCCTCGCCCACTTTAAATACCGAGCCGGCCGCCATGGTTGACTCCTCAGCTGGCTGTGCTCCTCTGCGCTCGTTCCGGACTGATGGGCAAATTAGTTTGATCGACCATGCTCCCTGGAGACAGTAGAGGGGAGGGGCGAGTACGTAAGGGGCCAAGTGGTCCAGGCTGAACTTCAGCGACTACGAGACAGGAAATCTGAAGCCAGCTGGTGAGCTCGTCAAAACGAGCAGCTCATTTCTCAGCTCTTTGTTGTCGACACGAAAACGTAGCCATGTCTTTATTAGCCAATCATGTTTATTCATTTTTGATTCATCCAATGAAACACCTTTGTATTTATCCACTCAGCTGAGCCAGGGCCGTTCAAGATCACATTCCCTTCCTCGTATTGCTCGGAAGATCACCGCGCTCTCGATCTTCCGCTCCTCAGCATGTATGAAATCTTTGATGGAAACGGATCACATCATGGATTCCATTGATTCTGTGGTACAGTACGATCCATGATGGATGAACCGCTGCCACAACTGTTTGGCGAGAGCACGCGATTACCCAGCCCTATTTTCATAACCAGATCGCGACTGGAGGATCAGCTCCTGTGCCACAGGCTGTGGACCAAGCACAATGGATGTAGTTGTGTCGGAACCAGTCGGAACGGGTAGATGTGGATAGCAGCGGGCGTCACGGCCTACATTCTATGCAGATGGCCGCCAGGTTTATCCTCGAGAATGGGTTTCCAGAAGAGATGCCCACACAAACCTCTAATAAATAAATCACACTTGGAAGTGGAAATTTCAAATTTGATTTGTGTGACCAAATACTACGAGAGATAATACATGGGTAGATTTGTAAAATTGATGGGAGATTCAAAGGATGGTTCAAAGTGATCCATACTATGCCAACTCACCGTACGGGACAATTCAGACCCTATATAGTCACGTTTCACATGTAGAGGACAATCCAGGTGTGGGATAATTCTTCCTAGAAGTTCTTATCCCAAATGATGAACGTTTCAAACAGCCTATCGCTGAGATGGTCGGGACCCCTTTACCTTGTTACAATGCCGTCCAGAAACGAACTGACCCACACACCTCCACCTCTACTTCGCTACCACTCTTGTCGTCGACAATGGGTTCACGTCGGTCTTCAACTTGACCACCAATATTTGATTTATGTGGATTGGATTGGATTGCTTATTCTCTGATTTGCGTAATAGATTTGGTTTGGTTGGAGTTTGTGTTGGAGTGGAGTTTACGGTTGATCTGTGCGGAGGTAGTCTCTGCGGTGGCGTTGGGCCGCGTACGGCTGGACGCTATTGGGTCTTCTGTGGCTGTGGTGGAGGTGGCCGTGCGTTAGGCACAATCCATCAACTTTGGCGAAGCGACGACATGCAAGGTGGGTGCAGAACACTCCAGCGGACTCGCGAGGCGACTCGCGCACGATATCTCGCTTGATGGGGAAGGACGCGTCCAGCGACGCCACGGCGCAGAGTAGCGGCGCAATCCGCTCCGTGAACAGCGCCGCCGCCGATGGCAAGGCCTTTTGCGCACTCGTCGACCATTCCCATGGCTGGCTACGCTGGAGCTCGACCACAGTGGGTAGTCGGGCTCGAGGAGGCGATCTGGTCCGCTGGTTTTGCAGACTGGGGATGTCGCATCCGTTGTCGCGCTGGTGGGGGATGTATCGGTCGATCTTGGCCTCGGCAATAGCACGAGACCAGTCGCGTGCTGGCTGCTGGTAGTTCGTCCCCAGTGGCATTGGGCTGATGGTCGGCCCTGTGTGGAGCGAGGGGCGGTTTACACTCGGACTGTCGCTCACGCTATTGCTGCGCGACAGAGCGACCTGCTGCGGACTCCCACAGTTGCGGTGCTGGCCACAGAAGCCCCCATGGACCGCTTTCTTGGCACAGTCTCCGTAATGGCACATGGCGTTGCCACCGTGGCCGTGGCAGTACCCATTCGGCAGCGCCTTCTTGGCGCAGTTCATCGATAGACACTTGCGGTACCCTCCATGGCCCACGCAGAGCCCCTCGTACTGAACGACCTTGTTGCAGCCGTCGATGCGGCACCGCTTGCCGCCGCCGTGGGATATGCACGCGCCGCCACTTTGCGCTCGCTTGGTGCAGCCGTCGTGGCCGCACTTCTTGCCGCCGCCGTGGATCCAGCAGAACCCGCCTGTCTGCGCGCTCTTGGTACACTGCTCTCGTTGGCACCGCTTGCCGCCGCCATGGGCTACACAGAAGCCACGACTGACCACGCTGGTGGTGCAACCTTGCACGGAACATTTTTTGCCGCCGCCGTGAGAAATGCACAGACCGCCAGGTTTGGCGGTCTTGACACATTCAGGGAACCCACACCGCCTCGCGTTGCTACGGGCAGCGGACTGTGTTGTAGCTGGTAGACTCGACGACGCCGTGTGGCGTGTGGAACCAAGTGGCTCTGTCGCCACGAGTCGTGTAATACTCGTCGTGCGCGCGTCTGTTTATCACCAGTTAAGCCCGTTAGCTTCACACCTCCATGAAGAGATGGTGATGGAAACTCCACGTACCCAAGTCCATTTGGTCTAGCGGAGGGAAGAAGGAGGAGAGGGCGGAAACTGGTGGCCGCCGGGAGGGTTCGTCAGTGGGCGGCGCTGCAAGTGTGTGGCGACTGGCAACCTCTGGGGACGAATATTGTAGGAGTGAGCTGCTGCTTGGTGCTGTCAGTTCCACGTTTGCTCCTCCCTCCTCCTTTTTTTGGCGCGCCGTTCTCTCCCCTTCTCCTCCTCTGCTTCTCAGTGGTCTCGCTGGTGCTTGGCGCGTCACGAGGAGGAGTTTCTAGACGAAAATAGCGTCGTCGCGACTGCTGACGATAGCATACAAACTTGAAGTCAAGTAAGCGAAAAAAAGATACCCAAACGGGTAAGACTACCCTCTTCGAGCAGTCTACCAGTAAGTTGAAGCTTGACGAAACGACTCTTCCTCCTCCTCCTCATTCTTTCCTCCTATGGCGGAGCTCCAATGTTCAGGCCAACTAGCCCACCCACCAAGTATTTTTGGGCGGCGAAACGCCAATGGATGCGTTGCTTGGTACTGTATCTGAAAAGCGGAGCAGCGGAGGGGACGAGAGGAGCCACTGGGCAAAATTGCAATCCTCCCAGACGAATGCTCCACAATGTGATCCTCTATACCTCTTCTGTCTGACTTCGATCTGCATTCTCTGGCTTCATAGTGGATTGCACTTGTTGGTCCTCGTACAGTACAACACAGTGGGTACCTACAGAGTCCACGAAGCAATCCTCCCACAGCCCTAAGCCAATCTCTTCGTCGCCAAGGGGCGCGCGAAATAGAACTCGCTCTGGAAAAGACTTCAAGTGAGATGAGCCAATGGGTTTACCCTGGTGACGGATGGGGCGGCTTGGGCATGATTCTAATATGATACTACTGTGCAGTCTCATCCAGAGGACCCAATCATGATGTTCAACCAGTGCTGACGCTGAGGCTCTTTTGGAGACCAGCACTTTTGTAAAAGTGGACAGAACGAACTCTGAGGAACTGCTCTTCACAGAATGTAGCTGATCAGAGGAGGTCAGTTCCGATACATATTAGCCATATGCTGCGAGGTCGTGGCTCGCGAGGGTAGGTGAGACGGTGATGCGATGCGATCGTGCGCTGCATTTCTGTAGGCTACTTGTTTGTGCTAATCTCTGCCAACAGTTTCGACTCGGCTCTTTAGTTCTGTTTGCAAGTCGTTTGTTGGCTCTGAATTAATAGACTTAATACGAAACCAAGTCCTCTAGTAATCTCAGCAGAAGCCCTCGTTCTCAACGTGAACCTGGAGCCTTTCACCCATCAATTCAAACACGACCGTGCAGTGTAAACTCGCAGAGCCTCGATGGTCTCCCAGCGATCGTCGTGTTGGGAGGACTGCGGTCGGAGATCGAGAGGCCTCAAGTGCCGTGAAGTCCCACAGCAGTGGAAAGAAGCGCCGTTGAATTAAGAATCCACCATGCACAATCCCACCTTATAAAATAAGCACAACATGCACATCCGCATAGTCAACCTTTGCAGGGCGAATTCGGACAGTTCCAACACACGACATAACATGGGGCGATTGCGTTGTTCCGTTGACAACTGTCCTCAACGACCTCTCAAGATCCATCTACGGTAATTACACAAACAGACTCTTTCGTTTGTATAGACCACATATGTATGACTGGAACCTTTTTTTTAATTTGCTCGCAATCTGCTTGTGATCGGTTGGGGCCACTATGGGACTTCGCTGTCTACGTGGCACCTCCATCAGGCCTTCCCCCGCGCGCCTCTGGCTCAGCACTATCGATGGGAACCGACGGCTTCGCGTTGCCGTTGTGGGCACCGGCCGCATGGGTGAGATCCGGCTCGCGGGGCTGCAGCGACGCACGGACAAGCTCGAGATCGCGGCGATAGTGGACGCCTCTCTGACTTGTGCCGACAAAGCCGCTCGCTATGAACGCCAATACAATGCGCCGTGCTTCACCTCGATGGACGCCGCTGCCGCGCAACTAGAAACTGCGGACGGTGTGTGGGTCGCGACGCCAACGCCAACACATCTGGACGTCATCCACGCGGTACTGCGCCTCGCGCCGGCGCGACTGAAGGCTATTGGCATTGAGAAGCCCGTGGCTGGAACGTTGGGCGAGATTGATGAAGGCTACGCCGCCTGCTTTGAGCGCCGTGTGCACCTGGTCTGCTCGTTCCAGCGGCGGTTCGATCCGAGTTATCAGGCGCTGCGCCACCAGTGTGTGGATCTCAAGCAGCTAGGCGCGATCCAGTCGATCCACACTGTGTTCCGCGACCACCCGTGCCCGTCTATCGAGTTCTTGAAGACTGGTGGTGATCCGTTTCACGACCTTGCCGTCCATGATATCGACTACGTGTGCTCGCTCGTAGGAGAGTACCCGACTCGCGTGTACGCCTTTGGAACAAGCCTCGCTTTGGAGCTCCAACAAGCCAATGTAATGGACAAGGCCAGCGTATGGCTCGAGTTCCCCAAGAGCGGCGTCGTATGCACTATGGACGTGAGTCGGCGAGCTGACTACGGGTACGACCAACGGATCGAAGTGGCCGGAGAGCTTGGGATGCTGCAGGTGCTCAACCCACCCAAGACCACTGTTGTCCATTCTGGAGCAAGCGGCGTTCAGCATGATGTCGTGGTTCACTCGTTCCCGGAGCGTTTCGGAGAGGCGTATTCCCTCGAGCTGGACCATTTCGTGGACGTGATGAGAGGCTACACGCCCCCATTGGTGCACTGGAACGCCGCGCGGATGTCCACGGTCATCGCCGAGGCGGCTCGGATTGCGGCTGTGGAAAGAAAAATTGTCACGCTCAAGTATAGCAAGACACGGCAAGACCAGCCCAACCAGGACCCGTACATCGACGTCGAATACGAGTATTAAGAGCGACTAAGAATTACGACGAGGCATATTGATACATGCTATGGACTCCAAAGATTCAGTGTACGATGTCGACCGCGTGGCTTTGCCGCAGCGGCGGGATCAGAAACGAGTTGAGCTCTTCACCTGATACCGCCACTTGGATAACCGGTTTTAGAGGAGTGGTTGTCACATCTCCACCAGCCACCACCAGCTTAGTCAGTTAATTCCTTCCGGCGCCTGAAGATTGAAGATGCTTCGCCCCCGCGCCCTCCTCGCCCACGCGGCACCGCGCCGCGCGTTACTTCAGTCGCGATGGTTCGCTGCGCCTGCGTCGTCCAACAACAACGCCGGCGGCGGCGTGCCGGGCGACTTTGTATGTCACATCCGCGACGTCGGCGTGACGATCCCTGGCGGCAAGAAGCTCTTCGACCGTGTGAGCCTCGGCTTCTTGCGCGGCGCCAAGATCGGTGTGCTCGGTCCGAACGGCAGCGGCAAGTCCACGCTGATCAAGGTGATTGCCGGTGTGACCAAGGACTATGACGGCGAGCGATGGGTCAAGGACGGGCTTCGCGTCGGCTATCTCCAGCAGGAGCCTTACCTGGATCCGTCCAAGAACGTGTTTGAAAACGTCATGGACGGACTGAAAGAAACGACTGCGCTACTCACGCGATTCGACGAGATCTCGATGGCGATGGGCGAGCCGGATGCGAATTTCGACACGCTGCTGGCGGAACAAGCCGAGCTGCAGGATCAGATCGAGCTCCACAATGCCTGGGACCTCACCCACGAGGTGGAGAAGACCATGGCGGCGCTGCGAGTGCCTGCTGGAGACAGCGATGTGGAAGTGCTGTCCGGAGGCGAGCGTCGTCGCGTTGCATTGTGTCGCCTACTCTTGGAAAAGCCAGACATGCTGCTGTTGGATGAACCGACAAACCACTTGGACGCCGAGTCAGTCCATTGGTTGGAAGACTTTTTGCAGAACTACAAGGGCACAGTGCTTTCGATTACCCACGACCGCTATTTCTTGGATAACGTGGCAGGCTGGGTATTGGAGCTAGATCGGGGTGAGACCTACGCGTACGAAGGCAACTACACCAAGTGGCTCACGCAGCGCAAGAACCGACTCAACATGCAGCGTAAGAGCGACGCGGTCCGCGCCAAGCAGATCGCCAGCGAGATCGAGTGGTCGCGCTCCCACCAGGGCAGCAAGAAGGCCAACAAGGCTCGTATCAAGAAGCTCGAGGACCTCGAGACGTCGGGTTTCAAGGCATCAACACGACTCGAAGACGGCCAGATCGTGATCCCGTCCGGCCCACGTCTTGGAGACAAAGTGATCAAGGTCGAAAATCTGAAGAAGACGCTGGATGACGGTCGTGTACTGTTTGAAAACCTGTCATTCGTGATCCCACCGCACGCAATCGTCGGCATCGTTGGCGGCAACGGCACGGGGAAGACCACGCTGTTCAAGATCATATCCGGCACGGAGACGCCAGACGAAGGCACTGTCACGCTGGGCAAGACCGTGAGCCTGGGCTTTGTGAGCCAGAGCCGCGATGAGCTCTCGACGCGCAGCACCGTGTACGAGGAGATCTCGGGCGAGAACGAGTTTGTCGAGGTCAACGGCGACCGCATCAATACTCGTGCGTACATTGCGAGCTTCAACCTGCGCGGCCCCATGCAGGAGAAGAAGGTTGTCAACCTGAGTGGCGGCGAGCGGAACCGCGTGCACCTGGCCAAAATGCTGCTCGGCGGCCACAACATCATCATGCTCGACGAGCCGACCAACGATCTGGACATTGACACACTGCGGTCGCTGGAGGCGGCGCTGGCGGATTTCAACGGCGTGTCGATGGTGATCTCCCACGACCGATGGTTTCTGGATCGTATCTGCACCCACATCATCGCGTTCGAAGGAAATGGCAAGGTGCGTTTCTTTGACGGCAACTACACCGAGTACGAAAAGGACAAGACCACCAAGTAAAAAAAATGCAACAGGATCTCCGCAACATTCATCACTCTGACATTTCGATCGCTATTTCGAGTGACAGGGTGATGAATCCGTACTTGGTGTTTTTCGTACTTAGTGGGATTGCGCCATCAATCCGCAGTCACCGCATGACCGACGCAAAACATCCGGAACTCTCGCGTGCCTTTGCTTCTGCTGACCGTACTTAACCAAATTTAAGCCGATTGTTTACGATCTCCCCTGTCTAAGTACGATTTCAACCTCGTCAACAGCGTAGTGGGTGCCGCCGCTGCTGATCTAGGAAGCTACGCAAAAGAGACACGAAGAACCAGAGGTCCTCCGCTTCTCCGCTCATTCTCCCGCTCTCCTCCAAACCCTCAAGCGCCCCCTCCTCTCCTCTCCTCTCCTCTCCCCTCCTCTCTCCTTCTTCTTTGTGCACGATGCGCCACCTGCGGAGCCTCGCTAAGAACCCGTCGGCGCGCGCGTGGCTCTACGGCGCCGTGCCGGCCGCTCTCGGCGGCGCGGCGCTCATGCAGCACCAGCGCGACGCGCAGGCCAACTGCAAGGCCGTCAAGATCACCGCGGAGGAATTCCTCTACAAGCCGCTATCCAAGGACACGACCCCGAAAACCAGCATCGAATTCGACACCTCGGCGCCCATGCAGGCGCGCATGGAGGCCATGATCCTCCGCGTGCAGGACGAGATCTGCGCCGGCATTGAGGCCATTGACGGCAACAAGTTCCAGGAAGACTCCTGGGAGCGCGAAGGCCACGGCGGCGGTGGGCGCAGCCGTGTGCTGCAAGGCGGCAAGGTCTTTGAAAAGGCCGGCGTCGGTGTCTCCATCGTCCACGGCATGCTGCCGCCGGCCGCGCAGGCGCAGATGCGCGCGCGCGGCAAGAAGCTGGAAGAGGGCAAGCCGCTGCCTTTCTACGCCTGCGGCGTGAGTCTGGTGATGCACCCGCACAACCCGATGGCGCCTACGATCCACTTGAACTATCGCTACTTTGAAGTCGAGACGGGCCGTCTGGACGCCGCGGGCAAGCCCGAGAAGCTCGCGTGGTTTGGCGGCGGCGCCGATCTCACGCCGGCGTACCTGTTTGAAGACGACGCGCGCCACTTCCACGCCGTGTACAAGTTGCGCCTGGACGAGCGCGACCCGACGTGGTACGAAGGGATGAAGAAGACGTGCGATAAGTACTTTTACATCCCGCACCGCCAGGAGAGCCGCGGCGTCGGAGGGTTCTTTTTTGACGATTTGGAGGACACGTCGGAGGCGTCGTTCCAGATGATCCGCAGCTGCGCCAACTCGATGCTCGACTCGTACGTGCCCATCCTGCTCAAGCGCAAGGACATGCCGTTCACGCAGGAGCAGAAGAACTGGCAGCAGGTCCGCCGCGGCCGCTACGTCGAATTCAACGTCATGTACGACCGCGGCACCAAGTTTGGCCTCGCCACCCCGGGTTCGCGCATTGAATCGATCCTCATGTCGCTTCCTTTGACCGCGCGGTGGGAGTACATGAATGTGGTACGTGGCTTCATGCTCTTATCCTAATTCTTGGAGTATTGATGTATGCTAATTCCGCGATTTGGATATGATTCTGATTGACAACAGCCTCAGCCTGGCTCGTGGGAGGAGCGCACGCTCAATGTGCTGAAGAACCCCGTGGACTGGCTGGACGTGGACGCTGTCGACCTCGAGAAGCTCTCGACCGCCGATTTGCTCCAGGAAATCGCTCGCCGCAGCGAGAAGTAGAGCTACCCTACCCTTTTTTCACTCTACACACACGGCCTGGCTTGTAGACCAATGTATGTTGTGTTAAAGACCGGTACGGTTGGTTTATGTTCCTGCACTCTACTTGGAGACTGGCCTGGTGATCTACAGCACCCGAATCTTCTTCTCGTTGCCCATCAAGTACTTGATGTCCAAGATCGTCATCGTCGTGAGCGCGTCGATCACTTCGTACTCGCGCTGGCCGGTCTCTTTGTTGGTGACGAGCTGGCCCGATTGGCTCGTGTCGATGAACAGGATCTTGCCCAGATAGCCGTCGCTCACGACGCGGATGCGGCGGTCGAAGATGCTCCGCTTGACGACCAGCGCCGCCGCGGCTTCCTCTTTGGTGCGAATGCGAGGACCACCGCCGTCGGGCTTCTGGCTTAGTACCGCATAGTCCTCTGGCCGATGGCTCCCTCCGCCGTCCGTGGTCAACGCAGCGCCCGTGCTAAAGACCGAGCCCTTGCCAGTGTTGAAAAGTCCGATCGCCATGGCTCGAGGGATGGGGTAGCTAAACTTGACGGGATCCATGGCGAAGCCGTTGTCGTGGAAAATGTAGTCACCGCCCAAGTGGACAAACCCGCTTGGGCCTGAGAGGTACAGCAGCTGCAGCAGCGAGCCGAGCGACAGCTTGGTGTACCCGAGACCGTCGACAATAATATCCGGATCCCCCGGATTCAATCCGAGCATTTCGGCTGCCAAGAGGCCGTCCCACCCAGAGATCAGATACCGCTTTTGCAGGAACCGCATGAGGTGATTGTCGGCGATGTACCGAAACTTGGTCTGTAGCATGGCCACACCCAAGACCTGGCCAGTGATCGTGAGAAACCCGAGCAGCGTCACCAAATCGCACGCCACTTCGCTGCCCCAGAAGCCTTCGATGTCGATCGGCCCGCCGTACACGCCCACTTTGTACGGATCCGCTTGCACCATGAACGACGAGTCTCCTTTAACTTCGATCAAAATGATCATCAAAATCAGTAAAAGCACATAGAAGACTCGAAAGCTGAGCAGGATCGAGACGCCGTCGATGTTCCACTCGAGCCTTTCTCGCGTGGTCGACCGGATCAGCCGAACCGCGCGCAGACAGCGCACGCACACTTTGAGAAGCGAGCGCAATATAGTTTGGACCAGGCACATGAGCCACGTGATCTTGACGAGTGCGCCGCAGAGGAAGATAAAGTTGCCTCTGGTGAACTTGAGGATCAGCAACGACTGCGCGATCTGGACCGTCACGTACGTCGCACGAATATTGATCGCAGCCTCCAAAATGCTCAGCCACATGTACATCCAGTGGGTCATCCACAAGTCGGAGGCGACCAGAAAAGATCCTTTGAACGTGATGGTCGAGCGTTCGTTGTCCGACAATCGCGTTATGCCTTCCATGAACGGCATAGCATACCGTACCCACGGATGGAGACCGGCATAGCGGATCCCTTGCGGTAGGTACTTGACGGTGTTCGTATGGAAGAGCGCCATCACGATCCCACGACCGATCAGCACGAGCAGTACGATACTGTGGAGCCACGACACGAGATCTTGGAACCATCCGCCAGGAGGGAGCATGATCAGCATTTCCGCGGCTTCGTCATAGTTGCGAACTTTGAAAAGTGTGTATTCTTGGTCACTGGACTGGACCAGTGGGAGACCTTGGCAATCACTGGTCTGCATCGTGATGTGGTAGTCGGCGCCCGCCCAGTACGCCTGGTGGTTGACCATATCGGCTTTGTAGTTGAACGGCAAGAGCGGACGCCCGAGGCACCGCAGGAACGGTGCGCCTTTCGCACCGATATCTTTCTCCACGCCCATTCGGATCGACCGGTTTTTGCGCAATGTGTCGAAATTTTCAAGGATGAACTCGTGACAGAGCGTCGCGTTGCCCTGATACTGCGCCTCGCACTGGTCGCGCCACTTGGGCTTGACGTTGAGCACCTGGCAGTACGGAGCCGAGATGCTGTTGAGGTAGATCTGGATGCGCCGCCCTGTTTTGCCCCAGAAATCGTCGTAATTGCTGATCATGACAGGAGCCGAGTTCGTATTCACATTGAGGCACACACTGCGTGACTGGCCGATGGACGCGAGGTCCCGCCGCGGGGTCATGATGAAGGTATAGCCAGCCAGCTCCACCGGGCTCGCGAGGTCTTGGAGTCGAAAATGCTCGGGCTTGGCGATGTCGGTCGTGATCCCACCGTGGAGAAGACGAGAGCGCAAGACGTCATACCGGCCCGTGGCTTTGACGACCAGCGCGCTCTCTTTGAGCCCCGTGAAAAGCGTCAGCCACGTAGTCAGCAGGTTCAGCGCGACTAGAAAGAGCTTGAGGAACGACAGGCGCTTGACGCGGTCGAGCTGCGTGCTGACTCTGCCGCGCTCCATGGTGCAAAAAAATTTTCAAGTGAGTGCATGAACAATGGTCTCTTTCAACCGCGCGAATGGTCGCGACCTCTGCCCCACCAGCTCACAGACCAGCTCACGAGAAAGAAAGGAGAATAAAAGAGTAAAAAAGCTGTTGGGCTGCATACTGTCGAAAAACTGTATCCACTGTCAGGCCACTATGCACACTCTAATTAGCCTATTGCAGAAAATGTACGGATAATTATTAGGCTGACTTAAACTAGGCTATTTGAAGCAGTGGGGCTCCAAATTTCCCAGGAATCGGACGAATGGGACCTCCCAGCGTAATGCTACCCGCGGCGGCTACGCTGGCGCCCCGCGCGCCCGAGAGCGCGCTCTGGCAGTGCCCGATCTGCCTTGATACACTGGATCAGCCGATGCTGACGACCTGCTGCGGCCAGAGCTTCTGCCGCGCGTGTCTAGACGGCGCGCTGGCCAAAGTGGACGCGTGTCCCATGTGCCGCGCGCCGCTGCTCTCGGGCCGCCACACGATGACGCGCAACCGCGCGCTGGAGGAGCTGCTCAGGCGTATGACGCCCGTCGCGGGCGGTGGTGAGCGTGAGGTGCTCATCACGATCCGAGATGACGCACCGCAGCCGGAGGACGACGAGGAGGAGAAGAAGCCGACGCGATGGGCGCAGCTCCGACGCCACGTCCTCTCGGGATGGAGAGTTCTACCAGCACCGACAATGCCGACGACGCTGTCTACGCTGCGGATCCAGCAGTGGCACCACTGGCTGCGCATCCATTGGGCCACGCTGCAGTGCGTGTTCTACGTGCTTTTGTTCGGCGCGTTGGTGTTTTTTCTGCGCATCCAGGAAGAAGAGTTTGCCGAGCACGACCTTCCACACGGCCACCACTGACCGACCATTTAAGATCCAAGCATTCCATCGAGTCTTATATATAGTCCGCCATGTACTCCGCGGCAGGCGCGTGTTTCATCTTCCATTGGTCGAAGGCCTGCGCCGTCTTCTCCAGCATCGGATCGCGCACCACCGTCCGGTTGGACGCCCACTCGTCCACGATGTCCCCTTGGAACGACGCCGTGTCGCGCATGCGCAACGACAGCGGTGAGAACATGCGTCGCTGCACGCTTTCCGACGTGAGTGAAGTATCTGGATACGTCTCCTCGGTGTCGTAGCTCTGCTTGCGACTGATCCTATCGTGCGGCGGTTTCGTCTCGGACGAGCGGTGCTCGTGGCGATCGATGTAGTCCAAGTCTGTGAGCTGCGAGGTGACCGACCGCTCGGTGAGGAACACGTCGGGCAGATCCGAAAACTGCGAGTCACGTGTGCATGGCGTGGTTGCATAGGTACATGTATACGCCGGCGGTCGTGGAGCCATCAGCGGTGGCGTTGGCGGTGGTGGGGCCCAGTGGAAGCTCGGGACACGCGAAGAGCTCCGGCTCGAGTTGGTCCCATTGGACGACTCCGGGCTGTGAGCGGTCTGAGTGGTGGGCATCCGCGGCTGCAGCGGCGGTAGTACCCACGTCAGTCGTGGACGGCGGCAGAAAATCGCAATCGCGGCTGGAAGTGAGTGGGATTGCTGTGGCGGCACGAGTCGGCTCTGGCGCCGTAGAGGAACATCCAGCGTGCTCGAGCTGGAGCTGACGCTCGAGTCGTCGCTGCTGATGGAGCCAAGCGACGACGCGCGAGCGTGGTGCGTGGCGAGCGACCGGAACGACTCGATTTCGTGGCCGATGCCGCGCGAGGTGGACGCCAGGCCGCCTTTCTCGTCGTCATCCGGTTGACCTTCTGAGGGGGACTGCACGGTCGTGGTCGCGGCGTTGTCATCCGTGTCACGAGTGGTCGTCCGTTTGCGCTGGCCGACGAGGATCGCCAGCGCCACGCCCGCAAAAAGCACGCCGATCGCCGCCAGCACGATGAAGATCCACGAGGGAACCGCCGACGACGACGCGTGCGGATTTTGCCTGGTCGCGTCGGACGACACTGGCGCACCATTCGCTGCAGCCGTGTTGGGCGGCGCGGAGGAGCCGGCCGTGTTGGATTTCGGTGCTGATGGAATAGGAATCGTGGTGACCGTCGGTGCAAGAGCGGCCCCATCATAGGATGACGTCTTTTGATATAGGAATTCTGACACAGTTTTCAGATCGAATAAAGAAGGATCAAATAAAGGAGTGGGAAAAACTTTTGAGTCAAAAGGTGTAATTCCCTATTCATTGGCGCAGAGTGTAGTTGATGGTGTACTGTGAAAATATTGACAAAATCTAGTACGGAAAAGGTGTGATTGGCAATTTTCACCTGATCCAAGCGCTTAAGACGTTATTTACGACGGGTAAATACGCTATTCTGTAGGGTAAAGTGAATGGATGAGGGGGATTTCACGTCAATGGGACGTGGGGATCCTTGTAGTTCGCAGTCAGTTCTCAATTGGTAAAGCCACTGATGAGACCCGGCGGGGGTCGAAACGCGTCTGGCACGCGGCCAATATAGAACCTCTTCCTGCTTGATTTCCATCCGCAATTGGAATATGCCACCGTATGATATATTTGTTAAATGTTCATATCGACAATTTTGTATTTCCGAGTCCAAGCCCATGGATTTGAGTCGCTTGAAAACTCGCACTGTCAATCTAGCCTATTGCCGTGACTGGAACGACGAATTGAGCAATGGCGCTAACCACGGAGCAGTATCTTGATTGACGCTGGGGATGCATGCTTCTGCGCCTGACTACTATTCACCCCTCTTTGTCCAACTCTTGGAAGTCGTCGCTCTGTGTGAACACGAGACGTTCATGTCGTCTCGATCATGCCCTCGTTTGCTGCAATGTCATACCGTTCAAAAAGTCGTGCACGACGCTGAGTAGCTACTGATCCTCAACAAAATCGCCTTTGTCAACAACTAAACTAGTTTTTTGCGGTCTTAAGCCGAAGGCATCCAAGATGACCTCTGTTTCAAGCTCCTAAACCAAGCGGCCAAGTGGTCGCGCCAGCGGCCGCGGCCGTTAATCAACAACCAGATTAACACTGTGTTCAAATCCGCATAAATACAGAAAGTAGAAAGCGCTTACATGAGAAGAGTAGTGCAGAGTTATCTTGGCGCGGGCTTGGTCGGTCGTGGACGCGGCAATAATGGTAGAGTAGATCGTATCCCGCAGGTGTGGTACGTTGTGTACGAGCGTGTGGATGCGGGGGTTGGACACCGCTGATGCGGTGCAGCTTGCAGACAAATCCGACCTAGACAACTGCTCTGCGGATGTGGGTGGCACTATCTCGATTGCTCCTTCCGATTAGACTTCAGATCACACCCCAACAGTCACTGTCAGTTTCCTGCAGTGTCTGCTCAAAACCCCACGCAAGGGTTTCAGACACACAAGAAAGATGGGACAACCAGTGCCACAGCGGTGTCATTCCACACGTTGCATTTTCCACAGTACTCACCTTTATATCTTGGAAGCGACAACATCTTGGAAGCGACGTCCCTCTATAAGGGTCAATTTTGGGACCGTCACACTATCCAGTTATTAAAGATCTGTGCTCCCCCAACAAAGTGACTCGACAGCACCCCGTTTCAGTGTCGTCAACCCCGAGAGACTGACAAGTCCGAGTCGGCAGGAAACAACGGGTGGCTGCCCTGCCTGACCGGCAGCCACACGCTGCGCTGGCCAAGCCACCACGCACAGATGTCGCATTATCGTTTTGAACACTGGCGGCGGCGATGGCGCGGCGGCAAGGACGGACGTCAATCAAGGGGAAGAAGGCCACACCCAACCAGTACAAGAGGAAGCCTTACACTTACGCTGAAAAGTTTGCCGTCATAACGCACTACAGCTCCTCGTCGCTCGAGTCGACGATCGAGAAGTTTTATTCCAAGGCCGCGCCGTCACATCACCATGCCATCAGCAAGCGAATCAGCAAGTGGACCAAGGGCTCGGAACT
>JAADWZ010000356.1:0-32555 GCA_023336445.1 Pythium dissimile | reverse complement strand
CGCCTCGAAACAAGTGAGAATTTGGCTTTGTTGTGTAAGCTCGAGTGGGCCCAGTTCACAGACGAGTCGGCGAGCGAAGTGGCGAGTGTGTATGGGCGAGGAAGTGTTGATCAGCCATTCGGATCCTCCTCTCAGAGTATGTACGAGTCAATGGCTGCGAGTTCTTTGTTCGGCATTTCCCAGAAAGCCGTCAAATTTAGGGGTATCAGCATGGATCTTCTGCTCCCGTCGGATGAGCTCGACGACGAGGATGATTCTGGATCTGTACTGCACCATTTCCTCGCAAGCGATTCTTCGCGGCAGTGCTACGTTCAGCTCAAGTTGTCGCACTATGAAGCGCTCGAGGCACCGATGGTCGATGCGGACTTGTTTCTCCACTCGATTCGCGTAGTGCTTCAACCCCAACATTTCTCGTTCTTCGGCGCATTGATGGAAGCGTTTGGCGAAGAGGCGTCGTATGCCAGTTCCAAGCCATCGTACCCGACGGCCACGTCCATGTTTGAATCGGTTTGTGACGCAACACCTGCATGGCTCAACGAGGACGACGCCGATGAAGGCGCCGGCGCAGGTGTGAAGTTATCGCTTCGGGAGTTCCAGCGAATTGAACAACTTCTTGTGCAGTACCACAAGACGCACGAGGAATTGAAGAACACCCAGCGAGAACGGGGATTTGGCCCAGGCGCAAGCTACGAGAACGCTGATTTTCTCTATCCAGTGCCGCGGAAGTTATCATTGGCTGAGAGTGTTGAGAGCGTCGGTTTATCTGATCTTGATGACGAAGAGAACTTCTTTGAGTGTGACCCGGGAGCCGAATCGATGACAGCAAGTGCGAACTTCGGGCGTGCATCGAATTTGATGGCTCAGTCCATGTACGCTTCAGCACTGTACGAACCAGAGGAGCGTGACTCGGTGCCCAGCGCGGGAGATAAAGGCACCGCGAGTTTGCGATCTAGTCTTCATCATCGATCGTCGAGAAATGTCCGAAATCGAGTGAAGCTCCACCTACTCGAGTGTGACATCGTCATCCTGTACGACGATTTGCTCGACCTAGAAGAGGAGGAAGAGGAGGAGGATCACACGGGCGAATCAAGACGCCAGCGACAGCTTCGTCGAAGGAGGCGCGGACTCCCGGCGATTACTGTCCAGGAACGTATTGAAGTCGTGATCAAGGACGTCATTTTATCAACGCTTGTGTATCAATCCCACACCACGCTGTCTGCGTCGGTTGGTACATTCGAAATCGTGGAAAAAATGCTTGCACGATTGTCAACTGACGTTGATGAAGATGAAGACGCACTACTAACAACATCAGTGTTGAGGTTCGCAGATGTGTCTCCGGCAACTGGGCGGAAGGTCAACTTGTCGGCCAACCTGTCGGCTCACCTCAGGATTGATACGAACGCCGACGGTATCATTTCCTTAGCGATTCAAGTCAGCGCCCAGCCGGTTATCTTGGAGTGGGATATGCACTTGATCGACCGTGCCCACCGCTTGATGAAGCTGATGGAAGAAGCAAGCGCAGCCAAGCAGAAAAAGATTGCGACCGCTCCTCCTTCAAAGAATTCATCGAGTTTCCCAATGAAGCTGGACGTGAACACTGAATGTGTCGAGGTTACTCTGCGCTTCCCGATGGTCAACAGCGATTTGATACGCTTTGGACGGTCGTCGAAAAGGGGGTTGAGTGAGGACAGGCTGGTGATCGTCCTTGAAGGAGTGAAAGCGTGCTCGTACGCTGACGTTGCCGAAGAGGACTGCTCAAGCTCCAAGCCGAGGTTGCCTTGGTTATCAGAGTTTGGTATCCTATTTGACTCAGTGAATGCTACGCTTGAAGGTCCAGCGTATGCCGATCAGCGGAGCAACGTTTTGGAAAAGTCGGCGATCATACATGGCCATTCCGACATCACATCAGGAGATAGCTGTCGTCTGAGTCTACGCATGCAAGTTCCGACGAACGGTGACATCCGTTCCGCTTTGAGTGCAAAGCAGAGCATATCACAAGATTCGCTCGAGTTGTATGTCGAGTCAGTTGTGCAAAGCTCAAGTGAAACTGAGGAGAAGAGCGGCGATGATAACGATGGCGGTCGTATCGGATCTAATGGTTGGAACCAAGACGCGAGAGGTCGAGCGCATCAATTTGAAGCAGCTGCGAGCGCCTCCGCATTGATGGACCTTGAAATCCGCATCCCGCACTCTAAAATCGCGTTCAATAAGCGCTCGTTTGATCGGCTCATGATCCTTTTCGACGCTCTGATGATGATCAACCCGATCGATGTCAATGGGCACAACCAAATGATGTCCACTGCTGCGTTTAGAAGCCGCCTAATACCCAGCTACATGTGCGTGGACTTGGAACTCAAAGATGGGACAGTTCAAATCGAGTATGCGGAGGGTGCCAATGTGGAGCGGAGACAGCTGCCTTCGCATCTGTATCACCTCGCGTTTCAGGACTTGCGAATATTCCAGGTCTCACAGTGGATGGGTCAGCTCGTATCGCGTGTCCACGTTGCTGCGCAAAACATCACACTGCTCGAAGAAGTTCTCAGCACCAAGAGTACTTCTCCCGTCCTCTACAAGAATCCTATCGGTATCAATGAAGCTCCAGTGCTGTTTGTGGGGATCGATGTCGTTGACCAAACCCAGGAGATGCGAGAGATGAAGGTCGAGCTCCATGTGTCTCAAGTGAACATGCGATACGATGTTTCGTCGAAGTGGATGATCTACCTGTCTGAGCTACTTCTCCTGGAATACCCTCCACCGATCATTCCACTTGACTCCGCGAGCACCTCTCGGGACGAGTACGAAGAAATTTTGCAGCAGATTCGAGCAAAGACGTACGATGCCATCAAACTTGCCATCCCACCGAAGACCGTGTTCACAAAACTCTTCGTCAGTTTCTACGACGCAATCATTGATTACTCGCCGTCGACTCTGTCCTCGCGGGTAATGCTGGTTCTCGGCAACGTGAGCGTTTCGTCGAATGTAGTTACCGGTGCTCTCATTCAAGGATACAAGATTGCTGTGCGCGACATCCAACTCTACATTACACCGGACCGTCCCTTGTACACAGAAATCGACGATTGCATCCTGGGAAACGAACTATTGTTGAAGGCGAACACAACGAAGAAGCATGCAGTCGTCTGCTTTGCAGGCAAGTCAAGAAGTCGGGGGCAACTATCTGCGTCTTATCCGTCTCAGCTCATGTTTTTCGAGAAGCATGGTTTCCTCCAGATAGTCACAATGGACGCCATCGACATTTTCTTGCGCGCAATCGTGCCTTCAGTTGATCCAAGCTCATCGATTGTTCTTGGCGAACAGCGAGTGAGTCCATCGTCCCTGGGAACACCAGAGTTATCCGTGGAGTTGAATCTTGGAACAGCAAATATTTACGCGTGCTTCGATTCGTTCAACTCGCTGATTGAGGTCATATCAACTTGGACAGAACAACTCAACATGGAAAGCGAACCTCATGACACGACAGCGTACGTGGGGCTTGATCGAGTCAAGGATGTGTCCAGCGTGTCTGTTGTTACCAACCTTGGCCCTGCCACAGTGCGTAGTCTGCGACCGCCAGTGGAGGATTCGTTGTCGCAGACGCCGCCACAAGGATCAAGCCGGCTACTCGCACAACCTCATCGAAGTGACCGGGAATTGCTGTCAAGCTCGCGGCGTACCATGAGTTCAAATTCGGTGGGGTCCAACTCGGGGGTGAATCTGCTTGCTCAACTCGACGACAACGCTTTCGGCAGTGGAAAACAGATTTTTTCTGGTAGCCATGCTACCACAGACACTGAAGCACGTCTGTTGAGAACCCGTTTGGATGAGATTCAGAAGGAGAAGAACCGAATGGTGAGCGGTGACGACACCTTGAGTGCATCCAACCTCCGTCGGAAGTATATCACGCCGGAAGAAGCACCACAGGCTCAACTCCGCATCAACGAGCTATTCATCGAAGATTACTACGCTGGTAATGTCCGTCCAAGTGGAGACGGTGCGAGCGACTTCCTCATGTCATCGGTGAACGAGAATCCAGGCCATTCCGCGAATGATCTTGCGGCCGATCCTTGGTTTTCTTCACCAATTCAGCAAACAAGTCAACGTGCAATTAAGACTGGTGAATATCCGACTGGCTCACTTCCAGACGAACATTCAGCTAGATGGCTTGGTCCAAGCGCGTTTGGTGGCTCAGCTGCGTCGTCCCCTCGTTTTGACCCTGTTGACGAGGACGAGTTGATACGAGAGCTTAAGACTGAAATTCCCTCTGCGACGGATGCTGATGAAGACGAAGGCGAAGACGATGACGACAGTGACGACACGTTTCCATCGGCTGCGTTTCCTGCTGGGCCAAAGAATTGGTGGGGGATGGAGTCTCCACAAGATGTTGAACTCAGTGAGCTTCAAACGGAAGAAACAGAGTCCGCGTTCTCCCACCAGCTCCCGTTCATGGACGACGAATCATCTGATGGTGATGAAGGCGAAGCATCGAATCCTCTCTCCATGTCTATGGTGATCGGTACTGGCGCAGACAGAGGGACGGAGGTTGAACTTGATTTTGCCCTTGATCGTGAGATGCAATCGAAGTTTGACCGACTGCTAGATTTCAACTCGAGCGCTGGAAAAGGTGGCGAGGAGGATGGAGAAGACGAGTTCGATGAAGAAGATGAGTTCGGCGAGGACGAAACCAAGTCTGCAGCCAGCTCTCATTACCAACATCGGCCCATTAGTTCGATTGGCCCACGGAGAACTTCGTCGAATTATGAAATGTCTGCTCCACAGTACATTCCCCAACGACGGTCATCATTTTCAGATCATTCCAGCCAGTCAGGTGCACACAGTGCAGCTCCCAGTATATTCTCACCACCAGACGAGCCAGTAGCGCGATGGTTCTATGATGATCCTGCAGGCGATTTGACTCGGAGAGGAGGTCCGCCTTCCCGAATTTATCCGCATCACGTTGAGATCCCAATCGGTGGAACTGCAGCATCACTATCTTTCGGTGAGAGGGAATATGAAGAAGCGATTCGCAGTGTCGCTCGAGAGAACATGGCGACGAAGACACCAGCGTCCACTCCTTTTGTCATTCGACATGTTCTACTCCGCGACTTCAACATCTGCATGCGCTTTTTCGGTGGCTCCGATTGGTCGAAGGACTTGGTGAACGTTCCTACCTTGGCTCGAAAAGTTCCCCCCGTTGCGCCTGGAACAGTCCAGCAGCGATCAAGCGATCAGGTTTCTGGTTCGAGTGTCCGCAAGGAAAAGCTGCTCGATGCCTTGCTGGACAATTATGTGCCCTCACCTGGTGAAGGATTATTTGGATCCGATGCCGAGAACGCATTGTTTGGCGGCCCCAACGGCGCGCAAACAGGCTCACGGGTTGGACAGCGTGCGTCGAGTGCGCCTAACGCTATGGGTGTGAGCGCAGCGGCTCGGAAACGCTCGTTGAAGAGTGGCCGAAAGACCGAAGAAATGCTCGAACTATTGGTCACGCGGATTCAGCTCCGGCTTGACATGTTCAACGAAGACGATTCCCAACCCTTGGCTTCCAACACGGTGCTTGCATTTGGCGACATTGAGATCCTGGACTACATCTCTACCTCGCAGATTCGGAAGATCATCTGCTACTGGAAGTCTGACGCAAGCCATCCTCGAGAGAGTGGAAGCAGTATGGTGCACGTCCACTTGGTGACGGTCCGACCCGGCCGCAATCTTTGCGAAGAGCATCGTCTGAAAGTGCGCTTGCTGCCTTTGCGTGTCAATCTAGACCAAGAGGTTGTCAACTTCTTGCGTCAGTTTGTTCCAGCTGACGCCGGTGGAAAGGGCCCCGCGAATTCAACGCACGATACGATCATCGAGGAAGACGATGATGACGGAAGTGTGGCAGAGTTGAATGGGACTGAGCTTTCATCAATGAGCGCAACGGCGCTGAACCCAGTCA
Source organism: Pythium dissimile (assembly GCA_023336445.1). NCBI lineage: Eukaryota > Oomycota > Peronosporomycetes > Pythiales > Pythiaceae > Pythium > Pythium dissimile. The sequence continues at coordinate 26,623 of JAADWZ010000356.1, read as the reverse complement.
CTGAGACTGATGTCAGCTTGGGTGCTTGGTTTTTCCAAAGCATCGAAATTCGCCCATGCAAGATCAAGATCGACTATCGACCCAACCGAGTGGATTTTGAGGCGCTTCGTGCTGGAGACTATTTGGAAGTGATTAATCTGTTCGTGTTGGAAGGTATGGAGTTGGTTCTTCGACGTGTGAAGGCAAGTGGTATCGACGGATGGGCTGCGTTGGGCGAGCACGTTCTCATGTCGTGGGTGAACGACATCTCTCGCCACCAGATCCACAAGTGCGTCGCTAGTGTGTCGATGCCGCCGCTTCGTCCTTTCGCGAACATCGGATCCGGAGCAGCAGATCTCATCTTGCTGCCCATGGAGCACTACGGGCGAGACCGGCGTCTTGTGCGCGGTATAAAAAAAGGCGCAAAGAGCTTCCTCAAGTCGGTGACTATTGAGACGCTGAACACGGCATCGAAGGTAGCCCAAGGCACGCAAGCGCTCCTTCAGCACGCCGACGATGTGGTGTCTTCTACTTCAGCTCGGAAGAAGCAAATCAAGTATCGACAGGCAGGAAGCCGAATCGCTCGAAACTCAAAGACGATGGGAGGTGGTGGTATCCGCAGCGCGCAGGATCGCGGTGGTATTGGCAATCGTCAGTATCTTGCTCAACAACCGTCTAACGCCACTGAGGGTTTCTACCAAGCGTACGATTCATTGTCGCGCGAGCTCCACGTTGCTGCAAAGACGATTGTTGCGGTCCCGTTGATCGAGTACAAGAAGACAGGCTCGCAAGGCTATGTACGTTCGGTCATCCGTGCAGTGCCGGTCGCTGTGTTGCGCCCCATGATCGGTGCGTCCGAGGCCATGTCGAAGGCGCTGATAGGTGTTCGCAACGCGATGGATCCTGAGATGAAAGAGGATGTCGAGAACAAGTTTAAGGACTTCCGCACGATCTAGAGGTCGAGGAGCGACAAACCAAATCGTCGGAGATGAGAGAAGAACGCATAAAGAAGACGAACGAAGAAGAGAAGGAGAAGTGCTATGATAAAGAGACACAGCGTGCTCGACACGCACTGATTGTTCATGTCACTCGAAATTGCTGCACGGGTCACAGATTTTGCTTGAGATTACTGACATTATGAAGTTGACAATAGGCATTCGCACGGGGGCATGAACACAAAGATGGAAGCGAAGACAGCACCAAGCGGCGTAGCGCTGGTGACGACGGTGTGGCTGCACAACTGTGAGAAAGGCAGTCGCCATGTCAAGGTGCTCAGCGCGTTCTTGCTCTACCACATCTCCATCGGTGTCGACCGTGTCTTCGTGATTTTTGACGGCGACGCATCGCAGCAGCCGACGCTCAGTGCGCTCGACGAACGACTGGCCGCGCTCGTAGCGCAGCGCCGGATCGAGCTTCTGTACCGAGGCAATGGCGGCACAGCAGGTGATGGCGTGAGCTCAGTCGATGGAGAGATCCAGTTTCGCTATGCGGACTGCTACAACTACAATCAACTGCGTGGGGCCGTGACTGGGGACGTGGCGAGCCGCCAAATGCTCCACGCAGAACTGGTGATGCGGCGCTGCAGACAGCTCAATTCGACAGCGACTTTCGACAATGAAAAGATCCGCTGGCTGATGCATCTGGATATGGACGAGCTGTTGTACTGTGAAGGCCAAGTGGATGCGAGCCAGGATCCATCACGTACTCTCCGCTCGCTCGTGGGCTCGCTCGAAGAAGAGCAGCCCAGAATCGACCAGCTCACGGTCGTAAACTACGAAGCCGTGCCCAGAATCAAGTTCGGTGGGAATTACTTTGTCTCTACCACCATGTTCCGGCGCCATACGGCCCGCATCCCGATCTCGAGCCTGTCGCAGTTGGCCATCCGCGCGTGGCAGAACAAGTCGCCATATGACCAGTTTTTCCTGTACTACGACAACGGCAAGTCGCTTGTGCGCGTCCCCGACGACGGTTGGGACGGACATGTCGTTCCAGCGAGTGTCCACCACTGGAAGCAGGTTGGGAGCGAGGGATCGCTCCGGCCGTGGCGAAGTGTGAGCAATTTCTACGACCCTCGGCGATCCGATGTGGATGTGTGGCGAGAACCACACGCTGCACTTCGAAGCTGCATCTTACATTACCCAGTGGGCGGACTCGAATGGCTGCAGGAGAAGTACGCGCGACTTGGAGAGTTTACAAATCTGTGGGGCGGGAACACGGGGGCGACGCCCATGACCATCCCACCGTGTTTCCATCTCCAGGCACGAGACGCCGCGGTGGCTGGACAGACAGAAGAGACGGAGAAACTGTTCAAGTCCCAGGTTATGGTGGACGAATTCGAGCAAGAGTTTTGGAACAAGCAGCTGAGCGCGGGCGTGTGCGAAGAAATCTCGTTTCCCCAAATGTTGCTGCTTTCCATGGGGTTTGAGACCGAACGAACTGACACAATCGAAGCAGAGCCGAGGCACGAAGTGCAAGGATCAACCGCAGTTCTACCCCTAGGCTACAGAAAAACGGATGAGACAGAAGCTGCTGGGTTTACGGTCGAAAAAGCGTGGATGCTGGCGGCGATCTCCGATCAATATCTGTAGAGCTCCAATCAATCAAACACAACAACAAAACAAGAAAACCCGACGAATCCAGCCTTCTTTCCTGCTTGTTTTTTTTTTCATACACTTGCTGTCCAACCAACCAGCCTTCACCTGCATCAGCCTCAGAACCTCGTAGTTGTTGCTGCCTCGTCTCGTTAGTTTTTGTCGAGCGGGCGCAGCATCTCCGAGCTGTTCGCTGCGGGCTTGGTCGGGTCGTTGTAGTCGATCTCGTCAAACAACTGGTTGTTGCGCTGGCGCGTGCGCTGCGCGTGGCCGCGCTGGATGTAGTACTGGTCCGGCGTGTCGGCGGACGTGAGCACGCTGCCGACCCCGTAGCCGCGCGAGCGCATCTGCGTAGCGTGCATGGAGTACGGCTTGGTCGGGCCCAAGTGGTTCGTGTACGGCGCGTGCGACACGCTCGCGATCGGCAGCTTGGGCCAGTTGGCCGGCTAGGCACAGAAACAGAATAGTTAAGGACCAATATACACAGAGGGTGCAGCGGGCGACGCGACGCGACGTACGTCCTGGCCGGGCTCGCCGGGCTTGGCATCCGTGAGGTGCTGCATCCACATATGCCACTGGGGGGGGATGCTCGTGCCGTCAAAGTCGTCATAGCTCTGGACGTGGAACTCGGTGTAGCGGTTCATCAAATGGACCTCGGTCGGGTCTTCAAAGTACTCGTTGCCGAACTCGTCCTCGCCCACTTTGTAGCCGAACTTGATCTCGCCCGGGTTGTACAGCTTCCAGAGCGTGAGCTTCCAGCCGTAGCGCTTGTAGGACTCGTAGTACTTCTCAGCGACCGAGAAGAACGTGCGCTGCTGCCACTTGGGGGCCGCGCCCGCACCCACGCCCACGTGCGCGCGCGCCGTCGCCGAGGCCGCCACCAGCCGCTTGCCCGCCAACAGAGTCGCCATTTTCCCTGTGCTTAGGCTAGTGGAAGAAGGGAGCCCCCTGACCACCGCAAACACCATTCTAGTATACGGTATACAAATGTTCTCGGTAAAGTACGAATACATGTGTCTCGAAGGTGGCAGGTAGCGTTGCTCCAATAAAGTACGATTCTCGTTCAAGTACGATTATTTCGAAAAATGGCTCCAATACACAACCTGGAGTGAGAGACATTGCACGCGACCTGTCTAGCAGAGCACGACGCCCACGTCCTTGGGGGCCATGCGCGGGCACCGCCAATTGTAGAGGTAGTATTGAAGCTCGCCACTGCCCTTGGCGAACTTGAGCGGTTCGAGGAACTCGTCGTTCTGCATGATCGTGAGCGCGTTGAATACATCGAAGTCGCCCTGCTTGGCCTGCACGAGCGTGTCCTGCATGAGCGTCGTGAGCGGCACCGAGGTGGCCACGTTGTAGAACGAATAGGCCGCATTCAGTGTCTTGTGCTTGTCGTTGCCCAGCACCGAAGACGGCAGGTGGTAGTAGCTCGAAAAGTCAGTGATCTTGTTCGTCTCCGGGTTCTCGACCACAAACGAGCTCACCACTCCGTCCTGCGGCAGCATCCAGTGCTCCACCTCGTCTTCGCTGTAGTGCGTGATCAGTTGGCACTTGGACTGGTAGCTCTTGAGCAGCGCAGCGACTTGCGGCAGGTCCTTGCGCTCCATGGCGCGGAAGCCTGGAATCGCCGTCGCGGTCGGCAGGCGCAGCGCCTTGATCAGACTCGACATGGTCATTCGCGGCGGGAGCGGCGAGAAGCCAATCTCCACTAGCTTTTTGGGGTTTAGCGAGCGGTGGAAGTAGCGGCACTGCGACACAGGCATCGGCAGCACGGCGCCGGCCGTGTAGATGGCCTGCCAAATGTCGAGCAGGTTCACGCGGCGCGTGATCTCCTTGATGAGCACCGGCGCGAGGCGCTTGGTGCGCAGCTTCTTGTGGACGCAGAGGAAGTTGATCTCCGCCATGGGCATCTCGTTGTCGTACACGCGCGTGGTCACCGGGATGCCGCTGATGAACGCCATGAGCTTGTTGGTCTTGGTGTTGCGCACACCCACGTGCCACTGGTTGTGGTACCCTGGCGGGGTCAGCGCCCACTTGAGAAAGTTGACCGAGTAGTCGAAACGCAGCGTGGCGCCGTCATCCTCGACGTAGTTCTGCACCAGCAAGTCGTACACTTCCTTGGCCTGCACGTCGTCTTTGAAGTCCATGTCGCTCCACGCAAAGCCCGCGGGCATGGCGTACGGCTCGGCGCGTACGTCGGCCACGGTCTTGGGCTCATCGATGGGCCCATGCTCACTCGGGAACTCATCGATCTTGGGCACTGGCTGCGTCTTCCAGAACTTGTAGTCGTCCTGCGCGCGCGGCTTCTCCTGCGCGTGCGCCGACGGGTCCTGCGCGAGCCGCAGCTGGTTGAGCACGCGGAGGAACTCCTCCTGCTCCTCGACCGAGTTGAGCTCTAGCTTGTCGTTGGGCTTAATGTTCTTGTCGCTCATGCTTGTCGGATCCGTTGGTGGCTGCTTGCGAAATGAGTGAACGCCACTTGGCTGGGTTCCAATTCCCTCCGCGTTGCAATGTGATGATGACCTGGCGTGGCCGCACGTGGGAGGATTCGAGATTTCTGGATCAAAAGAGCTCCTCAACGGTTGACCGACTCAGACCCCCTCGAAATGAAGTGATCCCATGTGCACCTGATACCATCTGAGACGCAAAATCTGAGCCTAGAATGCCACTAAAGTGAGGGGGAAGCACCGGAGCTCTCCATGGTCACAAAAAGAACCAGCCAGAAATACCAAACATGGGAAAGTCGTGTCGGGACATGGCGGAGGCGCTGCGCGAGTGCATGGTCGGAGAGGAGTGCATGAGCGACGGAACGCGCTCTCTGAAGCAGTGTCTCAAGATTAAGGAGTTTGGCTACGAGTGCAGAGTGAGTGATTTTCGTGTAGCGGACAAAGAGCTACGAAATCTTCAGTCTGGCGTTGATGGCTGACATCTAAGCCTGGTGGCTCGTGTTACCAGGAGCTCCGCTACGCCTACTTTGAGTGCAAGCGCGGTCAGCTTGACATGCGCACGCGTATTCGCGGACCCAAGGGCGGCGCGACCAAGCCGCAGGAATAGTCATAGTTCGGCCTTTCAACAAAGCTCAAGATCACCTGAAACAGAACAATAGACGCCACGATTGAAATGCGCACAAGCGAATGTCTTTAGGGATTCAGACGCGTCCGATGGGCAACTCGTTGATATATCTTTTCGGGAACATGATCGCGCAGGAAGGAATCTTTCGAGTGCAAAAGCTGGGTGTTGCATTCGAGTAACAGCTGGTTCAGCGCCATGTGCACGACCCGTTTTTTCATCGCTTCAGGTTCCAAAATGGCCGATTCGCTCAGCTCTTCCACGATCTGCTTGAAAAAATCCAAATCTTCGTCCCATACAAAGCTCTTGGTAATGTTCAGCTCCATCACAGCCGCAAGGACGAACGACAGACTTGGCAGATCGGACCGCGATTGGAGTAGCGAGAAAATGCTCTGGATGGACGGTGCGCTGACTGGACATCCACCTTTCTTTCCGTGCAATGTATCCATTGATACAGCAAGGAGTGCTGCCAATACCGAAGGAAATATGTCGGTGGGGACAATCGCGAGGTCAGCGCAGAGAAATGACACAGCTAGATCACGTCCAGGCCATTCCGTCGACGGTGAACCATGCAGCCCCACCTCGACAGTAGCACTCAAAACCTGGCGGCGACACAAATGCTTCACATCGCGCTGCAGTGCCGAGGAGATCTGCTGTTGAGTCGCGCGTAGTCGACTTTCCACAGCGGATCGCAATTCCGACGTTTCGCCCACAAGCTTTTCAACCTCCGGAGGGAGATGTAAATCCGGTTCTACAGACCGAGAAAACACCCGCATCGCCCGCAAAGTCTCGACAAAGTTCGCAAAGAACAGCGGTTTGAGCGCGAGGCCCCAGCGGAGCACCGCCACAATCTCCTCCGACTCGACAAAGCTTCCTCGCGACAGCTCCACAAACTTGGCGGCGCACAGAGCCCACGACAGGCGCAACTTGTCGGAATTGTTCCAGCAAAACAGCACCAGTCGCAGAAGATCATTTCTTGGCGTCGGTGGCGTAGCCACTACGCCGCCCATACAGCCGATCCGCCGGTCGATTAACTTGAGCAGCACTTGCCTGAGCCGTGCATTGTCCTCCTTGAGCGCCGCGAACAGCAGCATCTGCTTCCATCGCTGCTCGTCCAGAGCGAGCATCCGGTCCGTGATACCGTCCAGATAACTGTACAGCCAGGCGCGGAAGCCAGGCTCTGAGCTGGACAAGCCAAGCCATCGCTCGACCACATTGAAGAGCTCATTGATGCATTCTCGTTCGTAAAAATCGAGCAGGCCGCATAAATTCAGAGAAAAAGTCTTGTAATCGGAGAGATGCGGTACAACCACTTCCAGTGCATCGATGGCAATGCAATGAGGCGGCGTTGGCGCGGTGGGCTCTTGCTCGTTGATGCCGGTGGGAGGTTTCTTCTCATGACAACAGCTGAGTGCAGCTCTCCATGCGTCTGCAGAGGTTAACGTAGGCGGTCCTACGAGTAGCTGGAGCACAGCACGGGCCGCTCCAAAGAGCTCCATTTTGCTGGCACTTGAATCGTTTTTCGACACTCAACTGGTTTTTTCATGTCGTCTGAATGTTGCTTTAATTTAACATGTTGCACCAATGGCGTGTGGAGGAGCTCAAGGTGGAGCATTGGCTATTCGCGCAATCCGGTGTTGACATGCCGCGCTTCGCTTGTGTGGCTTCGGCTACGCGCTGTGCGCCGCAGCGCCGTCTCTTCTCCAGCAAGAAGAAGGTTGCAACGGCAGCTGGCGATGCTAGCAATTTGCAGGAGAAGCTCGTGGCGCTGTGCCGCCATCGCGGGTTTGTGTACCCCGGCTCGGAGATCTACGGCGGGCTCGCCAACAGCTTTGACTACGGACCGCTTGGCACGCTCATGAAGAAGAACATTCAGGACCGATGGTGGTTCGAGTTTGTGCAGAAGCGGCCCAATTGCGTCGGGCTGGATTCGTCCGTGCTCATGAACTCGACCGTGTGGGCGGCCTCGGGCCACATCGACAACTTTACGGATCCGATGGCCGTGTGCTCCAACTGCAATTCGCGCGTGCGCGTGGACCAGCTACTCGAATCCAAGCTCGCAACCAAGGGAGAGCAAGAGGCAATCGCATCGATGTCGCTGGAAGAGATGGACGCGCTGCTCCAGCAGCTCGCGCTGGCCTGTCCAAACTGCGGCAAAGTGCACTCGTTCCAGCCCACCAAGAAGTTCAACCTCTTGTTCCGCACGAATATGGGCGCGACCGAAGAGACCTGCAACTGGATCTACTTGCGTCCAGAAACGGCGCAGGGCGCGTACATCAATTTCGCGCATGTGCAGAGCACGATGCGCAAGAAGCTGCCGTTTGGCATCGGCCAGATGGGCAAGAGCTTCCGCAACGAGATCTCACCCGGCCATTTCCTATTCCGAACGCGCGAGTTCGAGCAGCTGGAGCTTCAGTTCTTCACGCACCCGGACGAGTCGGACAAATGGTACGAGTTCTGGGTCGACGAGTGCTACAAGTTTCTGCTCAAGTACGGCGTCAAGTCCGAGAATATCCGCAAGCACGAGCATGCACAGGAAGAGCTGGCGCACTACGCGCGTGCGACCACGGATATCCAGTTCAAGTACCCGTTCGGCTGGAGCGAGCTGTGGGGGATCGCGAACCGCACCAACTACGATCTCAAGAAGCACATGGACGCCAGCGGCAAGAGCTTGATGTACCAGGACGCAGTCACCAAGGAAGAATACCTTCCGCACGTTGTCGAGCCCGCACTCGGTCTGGGCCGCGTACTGCTCTCGATGCTGCTGGACGCGTACGACGAAGAAGAAGTACTTGGTCGCAAGCGCACAGTGCTGCGCCTCCACCCAGAGATCTCGCCCTACCGGTTCGCTGTGCTTCCACTCGTCAAGAAGGAGCCACTCACTGAAATTGCGCAGCAGTTGTTTGAAGATTTGGCGAACGGCTCGAGCGTGGACTACGACGTCGCGGGCAGCATCGGCCGCCGCTACCGGCGTCAGGACGAGATCGGCACGCCCATGTGTCTCACTGTGGACTTTGACACACTTGAGGACAAGTGCGTGACCGTCCGCGACCGCGACACAATGGAGCAGAAACGCGTGCCCATCGCCAGCATCCTCGCTGCGACGCGGGCCACGCGCCCGACCTTCGAGTTGCTGGCGTGAAAGCTCCTCAAAGTGTAGCCATGTTGCTAAGGCACCGAATATCCATTAATAGAGGGGATTGCCGATTGATCATTGAATCCGACAGGGTCCACAGTACTATTATGAGCTGTTCGACTAACCGTAAACGAGCAGCGAACGTGTGCAGTAGGTCACTGGAGTGGGGATTTCTGAACTCTCTGGCTGGTGACACGGCCTATCCATCTGGTGAGCTGGCCCTCTACAGTCTTGTATGTAGGTTCAGTGAGGAGCTCCATTCGCTGGTGAAAAAAAGCCAGCGATCCCGGCAGCTTTCCACAGCCGTGGGATCGTTGAGCCCATGCGGAGCGCTGACCGGATAGGTCAGATGGCCTGTGGAACATTAGGCCTTCTTCCCTCTCACCTGGTGCGTACCAGTAGTACTGCATTGGGCTTCCAGTCAGAGGCGGCCTTACGCGCTCGAGTGGAGAAGAAACGCTGGCCGGCCTCCTACATTCGACGAGCGAGAATACTGTAGATCCATTTTGGCGCCGTCCCCCCGGGCTTCACCATGAGCGCCGAGTTCCCCACCGAGGACCCGAGCGCCACGGCGGCACCACTAGTGGCCGTGGACCCGACCGAGCTGCTGGACGAGACGAGCGACAGCAGCGCCGGCAGCTCGTTGTTCGAGTGGGAAGAGTCCTTCGCGCCCGAGACAGATCCGCCCGTCGAGACACTTGCGCCGGAGACGACGCTCGCGCCCCTGACAGCAGCGCCGATGCCGACGCCCGTACCGACAAACATTCCGACCATATCGACGGCGAACAAATCCAGCGGCGGCGGCGGCTCCAAGGCCATGATCTCCGTGTCGCTGGTGCTCGTCGGGCTGCTCGCGGTTCTCGGCATCATGCTGCTCGTGCGACGCAAGAGGCGGAACCAGCGCTTTGTGGCGGCTAAGTTCCGCCACGACCCGAACCTGGGTACACCGACCGTGTCCATTGAGCTGCCGCCGCCGCCGCCGTCGTCGCGACTTTCGAACCAGAGCCTGCCCAACAACCGACTATCGGTGTTTTCGAACGGTCGAGCTGGAGGAGGAGGCGCCAGCCTTTTCAATACGACGGCACCCGTTGTGAGTCCCGGATTCACTGGCAGCCGCTTGGTGCAGCAACAGCCATTTCGACCGGACCAGAGCACCACGTACCGCATGATGGACCCGTCGCCCAGCAACGTCGCAACCCCGAGCGCCGCCATGCTCCACGGACCTCAGGCGCAGACCCCAGCCCCACAGACCTCGGCGTCACAGAGATCACAATACGCGCCCGAGTACGGCGCTCACAAACCCCACTACGCGAGCAAACGGTCCATCGCAACTAGTGACGCGGCAATGACCGCGTCGACGTCAACGATATCGTCGTCGTTCCGCAGTCAGCGAACGACCGCCAACCCGCGCGACACAGGCGGCAGCGAGGCCAGCACGATCCAGGGCCTCCACGACAGCCTGTGCGAGGATCTCTACCAGTACGGCGACGGCCTCAACCGTGAGCGTTCCACCAGTCGAGACGACCGCCCCCGCTCGCGCTCGCGAGGCACGTCGAACGCGTCCGCGACGGGTTCCTCTCGCCAGGCACGGAAGCCGTCGATCGTGCTGGAAATTGACGAGCTCATGCCGCTGCCGCTCCGCTCTCCACCGCGACCTCGTGCTGTCAGCAAGAGCTCCAACAAGACGCTGTCAATCGCAGCGATTAGCAGCAAGCGTGCTCCTCCTCCTCCGCCCCCTCCTCCCCCTCCGCCACCGCCGCCGTCGTCGTTCTTTGTGCTGCCGCCCCCGTCGCCGTCGCTGTCGGACGCCGGGTCGCTCGACTCGATGATGATGGACTCGGTCCACGCGCACCAGGCACGCGCCTCGGAGGATGTCGTTGGCAGCACCCCCGGGCAGCCGCACGCCATGGCCGCGCAGTTCGCGTCCTCCGGGTCCTCCGAAGTAGACTCGGTCGGCTCGTCGTCGTCGTTCGGCTCGATCTCCTCGTTCGTGTCCATGTCGTCGACGTCGTCGGCGTCGTCGGTCGTCACCAACGTGCAGAGCAGCCACAACGGCCCGATACTCGAAAAGCCGCCGACCGACGCGCAGATCCAGCGGCTCTCGGACGTGTCGTCGATCTCGTCCGAGACGTCGACCGTGCGCGCCGGCTCGCTGATCGAGCTCAAGCAGATCGTCGAGATCGAGAATCCGGACGGGAAAGCAAAGGAGATTGAGATCTGAGTCGGGCGATAGAAAGAAAGAACCTTTCCCCCCAAAATGGTTAGTTAGAGTGAGTGGAACTGAATGTGAATTGCCAAAGTGGTTGTGCGTGAATTTTCCATTTCAGTTTTCCTTGATTTCGTTCAGTGTACTGCAATAGAACACTCGGGAAGACGCTCGCCACACTACAACTACTGTCAACGACATGAAGGACCACGATTGAGTTCCAACATCTTCCTTACGTGGGTTATGGCCCCGGCTCAAAGCGGTCCTTATGTAGTGTCCTGGTCCAATACTGGACGGAGCATCCTCTAGCAGAGCACGATGCCGACCCGGTCGCCGCTCATGCGCGGGCACCGCCAGTTGTACAGGTAGTAGTGGAGGTCGCCGTCGCCGGCGCCAAATTTGAGCTCCTGCAAAAACTCGGCATTGTCCATGAGCGTGAGCGCGTTGAACACGTCGAAGTCAGTCTGCTTGGCCATGATCAGCGCGTCCTGCATGAGCTCCACGAGCGTCACCGAGGTCGCCACGTTGTAGAACGAGTACGCGGCGTTGAGCGTCTTGTGCTTGTCGTTGCCGATGATCGTGGACGGCAAGTGGTAGAAGGCGCAAAAGTCGGTGACTTGCTTCGACGTTGGGTTCTCTACCACATACGAGCTGATCACGCCTTCGCGGGGCAGCATCCAGTGGGCGATCTCGGCCTCGTCGTATACTGGGACCAAGTCAAACTTGTCCAGGTACGTCTGCAAAAGCTTTGTGACCTGGACCACGTCCTTGCGCTCCATCGGTCGAAAGCCCGGCGTGAGCGGCACCGCTGGCAGCTTGTACATCTTGATGGTACCGGTCATGGTCATCCGCGGCGGCAGGCGCGAGAAGCCGACCTCGATCAGCTTCTTCGGGTTGAGCGACCGATGGAAGTAGCGGCACTGGCCCACGGGCATGGGCAGCACCACGCCGGCCGTGTACACGGCCTGCCACATGTCTTTGAGGTTGACGCGGCGCGTGATCTCCTTGATGAGCACAGGCGCGAGCCGCTTGGTGCGCAATTTCTTGTGGACACACAGAAAGTTCACCTCGGCCATCTTGATGGTCGCCTCGTACGCGCGCGTGGTCACCGGGATGCCGCTGATGAACGCCATGAGCTTGTTGGTCTTGCAGTTGCGCACGCCCACGTGCCACTCGGTGTAGTACCCAGGCGAGGTGAGCGCCCACTTGAGAAATTTCAGCGAGTAGTCAAAGCGGAACATGTTGTCGTCGTCCTCGACGTAGTTTTGCGTGAGCAGATCGTACACTTCCTGCGCCTGCGCCGGGTCTTTAAAGTCCACGTCGCACCACGCAAAACCCGCAGGCATGGCGTACGGCTCGGCGCGTACATCCGCCACGGTCTTGGGCGCATCGATGGGCCCATGGTCTTCTGGGAACTCGTCGATCTTGGGCACGGGCTGCGTTTTCCAGAACTTGTAGTCGTCCTGCGACCGCGGCTGCTCAGCCTCGAGCGCCGCCGACGGGTCCTCGACCAGCCGTAGCTGCTGGAGCACGCGCAGGAACTCCTCCTGCTCCTCCACGGAAATCAGGTCCGGCTTAGCGCCAGGCGGCTGCTTGTCGGCCATCTTGGGCTCAGATTTTTTTGGGGATGAAGTTGGAGGCTGGCAGAGTGGGTGGAACTGGAGAGATTGGATTGGTGGATATGAAGGACGAGAAGTATCTAGGATTGGATAAAAATAACGAGATGGTCTGGCTATGTGCATCGCGCAGATACTCTGGACCTGGAGCAGATCTCTAAACGCGAGGATCTTAAGCTGTCGGCGCCGCCTAGAGAGCTCGAAAACCGCGAACGTGGTGGCAACCTCACTTGGTATAGATGTACTCAGTGAGGCAGGATCCACCATCGGTTGACCATGACACAGCACCGTTGGAGAAATCCCCACAACCACGATATTGTACCGTGCACAATCCAGGGATCACTATGCAGAATCTATACCACAACACAGTATTTCAGAGTCGAAGGCAACAAGCCCTTTGACCGATGTTTTTGACTCGCAAGACCCGTTGAGTCTGAACTTCAGACTCTTTGTGGGGTGATCTCCAGACTCGAAGCTACAACGAGACGATCCAACAGAACGGGACCAGACAGAGCGCTCACATGGGGTGCCGTGGCCCCACAACCACTTGTCTCGAGATGACCATGACCATCCGTCTCGAAGGGATGGTGACGGAAAGATTCAAGGACTTCCGACTATTGATGCACATCCATGCATCGCCCACACCCAACACTACGGCGGGAACCGTGGCCGCGAAGGATTCGCTCGCCGCGTAGCGTCACGTCCACTACTCGACGCGAGTGGCAGTATGTGGCCGTGAGGACCACAGAGACAGACCAGGCGCTGCTTCATCGGATAGTAGGGACCAGGGCAGCCTTGGCTAAATCCCGTCAATACCGAAGGTTGACCCACTGTGACCCAACCAAGTGGGGCCAACGAGACAGTCAACATAGAAGTGCTTGAGTAAATGACGACGTCACCGGCTGGCGCTCAGGAATGTGTCATCTGTTAAATTGTGCGAGGTCCAATGCGAAGCAGCCACGTCGCCTGCTCTGCCTCGTCACGCGGTTCGAGCTATCACAATTTTTTGCGTGCATTTCCGAAATTGCACTCAAAACTTCGTTCAGGCTTGTCACGGCACAGAGAGAATCCTGAGAATGTAGATCCATTCTGCGAGTCAAGAGCTTCCAAGACTAGCTCCCGCTGACGTGCTTCTGACACAGTAGCATACTAGTAGAGAGGGCTGTGATCTCACTCTGCAGCACTCGCTAGTCGTGCGACCGACCATGTCGTGAACCAGAGATCAATTGATCCCTTTGATACCCGACAGCGTTTGACGCTTGCGGCCCTTCTTCCACTATTCGCCCGCCCAGCAGCGTCAACCCTGCGCGTGGTTCCTCTCCACCCAAAGATGAGTCTTCTGTGTAGTTCGGCCCACTGGCTGATCCTTGTCCACTGCAGAAACCTTCTCGTCCATTCAAAGTGAAGGCACGACCACAGAAATAGTACAATTTGTTGCATAGAACTCTGCGTTCTTTGGAGCTCGCCCACCACCCATCCCCTTCAATGCCAAGTTGATCTCAGCAGCGACGCGCAGAATGTTGGTTCAGTAAAACTGCTGAAGCGGCGCGAGGAGAGAGAGATGGAAGATAGATCCGGATCACGCACGAGGCTGAGACAGAGCTGACGAAACGACCTCGCAATATTGATCGACTGGCGCGAGGCAAACCAGCGAGGCGCGGGTAGCAGTGAGCCAATCCACAGCAGCCACGTCGCTGTCGTCGGCGCCGCCACGCTGAGTGAATCTTCGCTGAGTTCTCCGCCTGAGAATAAATGCCTGCTCGGCTGTCCACACACCAAGAAGTATACAGTATAGATATACCGGACACGGCAGGGACGATTGAACAACCTCCAGTGCTAGGCAGCCATTCATCAGAAGAGTTGGAGTAGTAAATTGCAGTCCAGCCTTTATCGCGGTTGACTAGTATTATTGATATCTGCGAACATGCACCCTCAAATGGTTCGGCTGAATGTCCAGCTCCGTCCACCTACAACTGAAGGAAGGCGGCGCGTCCTTTCTCGCTGCTTCTTCCTGCCACATCGTCGCTGAATCTGCGCGGAAGAGGCGCGCGCCACGCCATCGATGGCGAGATTCAATTTCCTCCACTGGAGCGCGCGTCATGTGACACAGCTTATCAGTGGAGTGGAGGTCGAGTCGACGTCTGCTCGTCCACGGATGTTAGACAAAGACCGTCGATGGTGTGACGCGCACTGGGTCGCCAATCAATACCCTGTATTTTCTTTCATTAGCCAATCATACAACGCTAAAAGCTCATGGAGTGACGTCACGATTGAACCAGCCAATCAGCGTCGTGGTGCTTGGGTGAGGCTCTGTTCGTCTCGCGAAAGGATACGCGCCGGGCTATGCACAAGTGGTTGCACGCAGACAAAAACGAGACCAGGCGACATATAGCTGTCTCATGGCGGGCCCCACAGCATGCGGCGGTTGGCTGGCTCTGTGGGCCAGGGATCTGGTAGCATACGCATGCAACAACCGCCAAACACTTGCCCCGTGCGTGACGGTCTTGGTTCCTAGTCCAAAAGCCGAGTTAAATCGCTCATTGTCCAACTTGGCTTGCATCCCTCAAGCGCATCTAAGCAAACAGACGCAGAGCTATGAATTACTCAGCGTTCATCACACCTCCGGCCTCGACGCGCCCGAGTCGGCCGTACAACTGCCCCGAGGAGCTCCGCGACGTCGAGGCGGTGCGCAACGTATCGCTTAAGACGCTTGCTCGCCAGGATTTCTCTCGCCAAGCTCTTCCGCTCGACATCCACCTCAGCTCGACCACGGTCGAGGACGATCACGTGGTCTACCACGCCACCATGAAGGGCGTGGTGACCAAGCACGAGTGGGTCGTGTCGTACCGCTACTCCGAGTTCTTGGGTTTCAAGAATCAGGTGGACGAGCTGTTCACGTGTCACTCGCACAAGTGCAGCGGCTCGTGCCAGGCCATCCGGGACTACATAGCCGAGTGCTTCCCACGGAAGCGCCTGGTCGGCTCGACCACCCACCGTGCCATTGAAGACCGCAAGCACAAGCTCGAGAACGTGCTGCTTCACCTGTTGCGCTGTGTGCTGCTCCCTGGCAGCGCCATGAAGTGCATCACGGCCCGTCACACGATGCCGAACGCGCTCTTCTCGTTCCTCGGCGTCGAGAACGACCAGGACCGCCGCTCGCTGCTCCAGATCTACGTCGACAACTGCAATCTCGCTAACTCGAAGCGGCTATCGAGCTCCACCACTACGGCATCTGCTCGTTCGTCCACGACCTCTTCGGCCGACGAGCAAGTGGCCGACGACGTCGCTTCTTGTGCGTCTACCTGGGACTTTGAAGGAGACGACACCAACTGTGTCATCTGCCTGGAAGAGCTTGATGACGAGGTCTCGTGGTCGCCATCGGACTGCGGCTGCGACGAGCCAACGTGCGCTGGCCCCGCCCACTCGATCGTGACGCTGCCGTGCCACCACTCCTTCCATCGGGAATGTGTCTTCGAGTGGCTGCTCTTTGAGTTCCACTGCCCGCTGTGTCGCTCCCGCGTCGGCCCGAACGCCGTCACCAACTACTGTCGCCCCAAGGGCCGCGTGCAATGGTGGCTCGGCGAGTTCGACGAAGATCCGCTCGTCAAGTCTGACTGAAGGACGCTATTTTCACACTTTAATCTGTATTGGACACGCAGTACTAGAAGCTGCCACTAGAAAACATCATACATCAAACAAGACAATTTCATTATACCTATTCAGTTGCGTCTCTCATTCACCGTGGGTTGATGCCACGTACTTCTTCAAAATTGTGTCGATTTGGGAGGCGAGCTCTCTCGCCGTTGGCCGTTTTTGTGGATTGTAGTTCCAGCCCCGCTTAATAAGCTGCTGCATCTCGAGGGGGTAATCGGCCATCGCGCTCAAATCCGGACGCTTGCCCTGTGGCACTTGAACGTACACTTGATCTTTCTCCAGGTCGTCAAATGGATGTGTGCGAGCGCGAAGCGACCAGAGCACCAGTGAGAGGCTGTAGATGTCGGCCTTTTCATCAATGTCTCGTCGCTCGTACTCCTCTGGCGCGCGCCACTTGCCCTTGGCGACTACCACAGGTGAGGTGCACTTCGTGGACGCTTCACTGGGAAGCAGGCAGGGCCCCACGTACTTGACACGGTTGAAATCGTTGAGCTTAAGGCGACCGTTGGTGTCCACTAAGAACTGCCGCGTCTGGATATCGGTGTGGGCGAATGGGCCACCTGGCGCTTCATGGAGTTGCATGAGCCCACGCGCTGCATCACGGCCAAGCACGAGCGCGCGCTGGACGGACAGCTCGTTCTCGCGCGTAAACACGAGCTCGTCCAGTTTTAGTGGTACATACTCGACCACCACGGTCGAGTTGCACCAGCCAACGAGCGAGACGATGTTGGGCTCATTCCGGATCGGGAACATGGCGGCAGCTTCTTCAACGTGGCGCGGCAAGATATCCAACCGGTCTAGCAGCCTTTCTTTCACTACTTTTACCGCGACCGACTGACCTGATGAGTAACCACCATGACAGAAGCCGTCAGCGAAAATGTCCATAGCATATCCAAGCCAAGGCCCTCACAACTTGTACCATTCCACTCGGACCGAAACACCTGCCGCCAGAACCCTTGGCCCAGGAATTCGCCATGCTGAAGTTTGTGGATGTTTCCGCAATTGATCTGGAGCTGGCTCGGGTCAAACAGCTCGACTGCGGCTGAAAAATCACATCCTGTCTACGCAACAGGGCCCCCAATTATTGTAAAGTCACCACCAATCGATTCGAGCTGAATCAGCAATAAAATCGCACCTCTTTCATGTACGACTCTGGCTCCAGAAACCACGGCTTCTCGGTTGCAACGACTGCAGGCTCAGTCGCCACATCGTCGGCTGCTGTTGAATGCTCCTGCGCGCGCAGCATTGGCCCGGCAGGTTGCTTCAGCGCCGCGTCGGTCGCCGCCTTGGTGTTCGTCATCGCCGACAGCATCGACATATTCCACCAGACGAGCGCCGCAGCCGCCAGCAGCAGCGTTGTCTGCATGACGCGCACGTGCGACGAGCGAGGCCTCGCGTCGGACGCTGACCACCTCTTCATGGTGGCAAGTAGCTCTTCGCTTCGTCAATTTGCAATCGCCCTTGATGCTCGCTGGGAAAGAAATCGTGTCAGTACATTTCACATCAAGCATGTACTGAAACAGGGTCAATTGATGTTGATTCGATTCTTCACGCATTTGATTCGTTGAAATTATTCCATTGCAAGATAGGTTTTCGCCAATACATTTTCATGGTGAGAAAATAGAATTTAGACCAATCAGTGGCATTCGTGTCCCACATAGAAGTTCTCACGCGGTGGATCTGAGAACTGACTGCGTGGCAACGCAACTTCACACGCACACGACCAGCTCCCTCCTCCCTCTACAAGCGCCCCTCCATGGTGGTGTCCGTTCACAATCGCGCATACACACACTTCAAGTACTGCGCTGACGTCCGCGATCCGTGGACGTTGCTCTCCGAGCGCGAACGGCTCGGAAATGGTCGCGCAATCGACGCTTGTTTCCACGGCCACGTCGCGCTCATGAAGCGTTTAGCGCTGGACGCCACGCTCGTAGGCCACAGCGGCTGCGTGAACCACCTGCGTTGGAACGCAAACGGCTCGTTATTGGCGTCGGGCTCGGACGACACGGCGCTGATTGTGTGGGATTACACGACGAAGAAGCCGCGCGAGAGGATCGACACGGGCCACCGGCTCAACATCTTTGCGGTCTGCTTCGTGCCGCACACGCACGACCACATCCTGGCGACGGGCGCGATGGACAAGGAAGTACGCATCCACTACGCGCCGTTCCACCGCGATGCCACCAAGAAATTTCGGCTCCACACGGATCGTGTCAAAGACATTGGCAGCTCGGCGGGTGTGCCCAAAGTGTTCTGGAGCGTCGGTGAAGACGGCCTTGTGTTCCAGTTTGATGTGCGTGCGCTGCCACGTGTGGATGGCACGTATGCGGGGGAAGGAAGCACGGAGGGCGCAGCCTCTGGCGCGCTGATCCGGTTGGGCAAGACCCGCACGGGTGGAAAGTTGCGTGGCATGGCTATGGCGTCACACCCGCTGGACTCGAACAAGATCGTGCTGGCCTGTGGAGATTTTTACAGTCGCATGTACGATCGACGCATGTTGCGCACGCAGGCGTTGCGTCCACGACGTCACGGCGGCGACAATGGGGCGACGAGTCTGACAGGCGAGAATGCGACAGTGCCGATCGAGATTTTCGCGCCGCCGCATTTGCACATGGATGCTCTGAGCGACGCGTCGATGCGCCACCGCCATAACGACTCGCACGGCACGAGCATCCAGTTCTCCGGTGACGGCTCCGAAGTGCTGGCCAACTACCACAACGACCACATCTATTTGTTCCGCTCGCATTGCACGGAAGTACGTCATGGCGAAGACGGGAACGAGATGACGCCACCAGTGACAGTGTACGACAAGTCGGCCAAAGAAACGGTTCCTCCGCCGATGCCCGACTGGCTGTACGGACTCACGATGGACCAATTCAGTGTTCCACCGCGGGCGGCGAAGGCACTCACGCGGAACGACCTGCAGACCCTCTACTCGCGAGGCCTCGTCCTGCTCATGGCGAAGAACTATATCGCTGCGCTGGGTATCTTCAACGAGCTCTGCAGCGGCCGCAGTGCGCTGCGTTCGATGTCCGACTCGTTCCGCAAAGAAGTCTACCACAACATGGCGAAGGCGTACCTCGGTCGCTCGTGGCGAGCGGACGACTACGTCGCGTCCCAGTTTGCCAAACTCGCCGAGTCGTTGGATCCGACCGATCAAGAGATTCAGCTCACACTTATCCGATCGCTTCATGCTGGCCGCCGCAGTCGCCACCTCGTGAACCGAGCGCGGCAGTATCGGACGGACTTTCCTTCGAATTGCCACGACGTCGACAGCATGATCGAGGAGATTTCAAGCCGTCGAGCGTCACAACGTGAGGTTCGAGTCTATCGCCATCAGAACTTGGATGCAAGCGATTTGAGCGATGATGGTGATGATGATATGGAAGACGACAACTACGACGACGGCAATGATGACGGAGAAAGTGATGCTGACCACATTGATGACGAAGAGCGCTCTTCTGCTGGCAGAAGCTCGAGTGGCTCGACGGAAGGAGAGCTCCACATCGAGATGAATCCCCAACCCGATTCCGAAGAAAGTAACGAAGGGGAGCCAGAAGATAAAACTGCCACTGACCGCGACAGCAAGTTTTGGCAAAGTTCTCTGCTGCAGGGACTGCAGGTCAATTGTGACGTCGCTCGCCGATTTATCGGGTACTGCAACTTGCAGACCGACATCAAAGAAGCTAACTTTTTCGGCCCAAACGACGAGTGTATCGTTGCTGGCAGTGACGACGGGAAGGCGTACATTTGGCACAAGAACACGGGCAAGCTGCTCAACGCGCTCGACGCTGACGCCGATATCGTAAACTGCGTGCAGCCTCACCCCGTTGACACCTGTCTCGCCACCAGCGGCATCGAGAACGTCGTGCGGCTGTGGAAACCGACCGGAGATGGCAGCAGGACACCCAGCGATGAGGACCTGGAAAGGTTTACCGAGAGCAACCAGGCTAACATGGCCGACTCGGCGAGCTATTATCTGTCGGGCGCCAACCCAAACATTGTCCGCCTGATCTTCAATACGGCCGAGAATGAAGGCGTTCAAGAGTGCGCCACCAGTTGAATGATGCCGCGTTGTTGACCGGCCACCGGCTATGGATGTAATTGCGTGTATTTGGATTTTCAGGATCCAGTTACTGGATCACTATTACTCGCCATTGTGTTTGGGTCTTTGATTTCAAGTAGTCTGTCCCGATCTGTGTCGCTTGCTTCACCGATGCGCTCGGATTGTTCCAAACGATGAGTCTGCTTTGATCGTTTGGTGGCGTGTTCGTCGAGAATCTGGATGATTTGTGTTCTCCAATCGCCCACTTGTGTCTCGCGCTGCCGGGCGATTGCTTCACACTCGGTCGAGAGCAGACATAGCACGCAATTTCGACTTCTCGATGGTACGCTGGAGGAACTAGTAGGGCGATGTAGAAGCTTATGACGCAAGACGAGGATATGAGGTGCCACCTCCACTGGAATTCCTTCTATGTCAGCTGCATCGGTGGCGTTGGCGCCTCCAGCTTTCGTCAGTAGTTGCTTCACGCCGTACTCCAGCATGCTGATCTTCTTGTCGGTTGCAGCCCGAAGCGCAGCCATATTGGTGGCGTACTTGGCCTCCAGCGCCTTCTTCACTGCCTCCAGTTGCTGCTCAAACTGGCGCGTGAGTCGCTCTCGTTCGGCGTTGACGGCAAACTCGACGTCGTGCTGCAGTGGGTTTGTGCCCATCAGTCGCGCAGCAGCTGACGTCAAACTGGCCCGTGGTGTCGATGACGCCAAAGAGTCTGAGCTGACCGTACCACGACGTGAAAACGGCTTGGGTATCGATAACGTTGGCCAGTTCTCCAACTGGGTCTTTGCATACAGAGTATGTAATTGATCGAGTTGGATACTCTGCTCGTCTTGCTTTAAGCGGCTTGACAGCAGCTGTTCTTCCAGACTTTGGTTCTTCATCACCAGCTCACGTATTAGTATCGCCACATCTGGCCGGCTCACCAGAAGCTCGCTCGCTTGTAGAGGAATTGACGGCGCTGTCGCCTTTCTCTGCACTGGTTCTGGATTTGTGCTAGCGGTGGTCGTACGGCGAAGGAATCGCAGCAGGAGAAAAGGCTGAGGATTGCTTGTTGCTGCTGATGCTCGCTTGATACAGTTCGCAACAGCTTCCAGAGTCGCAAAGTGCTGCTCACCATTGATCGAGCACAATATATCACTCATTTGAATCTTTCCTGAAGCTTCCGCTGGACCAATATCTTGTGGATGGATCCGCCGGAACGATGCCACATGTACGATCGATTCTGTCTTGGCGTAGTGAAATGCTTTGGGCGTCGGCTTCATGGCCAAATTCAGCCCGAGTCCATACTCGTCGGGCTGAAGCAACACATCGCAAAACGCCCAGTGGTTCCCACGCTTACTCGCTAAATCGTCAATCGCTGCGTGAGAAATCGCCTTCTCGACGCGCAGCTCGAACGGAACTTCATCTTGAATTTCCACCAGGTCGTCCGTGGCCCCACTCGAACTCGCCGTCTCGCTCGCCACCACCGCTTCAGATTCCGCTTCTTCGACACCTTCCAGCTCGCTCTTCACCGACGCTGTCTTTCCTTCCTGTTCCTGGTTGTCTTCATGATGGTGGTCTGGCTCACTCTCTGGATCATAACGACTCTTGCTGGGTGCCGCCGTCGACGCCAGCCGCTCGCTCGCGCGGCCGATTGCCAACCGCAGCAACGTCGCCATCGTCGCCGCGCGCTTGATCGGCCGATCGCTCGCCGCCGGTATCTCTGCTGCGCTGTAGCAATGCTCTGCCATCCTAAACAGCTTTTTGTAGAAATTCTCCCAATGTCCATCCGAATGTATCTTTCCAATGCGGCCTTTCACGGCACATTCCACTTAAGTTCGCGTTGACCATCCTCTTAAGTCTACAAGCATACTTAGCAACTCCTCCGTGTTGCCCCCTCCACAAAGGGAAACCTTCAACAACTGGCAGAAGTATTATAGTTGATGGCGGCAACCACCATCATGGCGCCGCCTTCTCGGTCGTTTTACATGGACCTGCAGCCCGACTGGCACGCCCAGCAAGCAGTCTCCTGTTGGCTGAACGTCTACGAGCGCTCGCTGCTCTTCTCCGGCGGAAATGCGCCGCGTGTGGACGTCGAGAGCCGCGTGAACTCGTCGTTCCAGTTGCAGATGAGCCTCGCGGCCACAGCGTCGCACGGCAACGGCAACCACAGCGAACACGCGCACCTCGTGGAAATCACGCGTCAAGAGCGAGACTGGATCGAAGTGCGTGCGGCGTTGGCGCCCACGTCCACCACCGACGACGAGGCGTTGGATCTCGCTCGGGTCGTGTTCCAGGCGCCGCGCGAAACGGTGGATGTGATGGCAACAACGCCAACGATTCTCCCGGACGAACTCCACGACATCGAGCCGATCACCAGCCGCCGTGTGGTGCGCACGCAGCTCTACTGTGTGGATGTGTCGCCGGACGAGCAGTTTGTGGTCGCTGGTGGCGCCGACGGCAAGTGTTCGCTCTGGGATCTTAAGGGAAACAAGTTGACAGCCCGGCTGGATGGCCATTTGCTGGACGTGACGCGCGCGCAGTTCTTCCCGAGTAGCAAGGTGCTGCTCACGGGCTCACTGGACATGACGCTGCGCATTTGGAGCGTGGAGAGCGGACGCTGCGCGGCTGTGCTCAAGGGTCATCGGGGCGGCGTCACGGACATCGCCGTCGTCGGACGAGGACGCAATGTTGTCTGTGAGTAGTTGTTTCGTTTGAGCTTTTCTGTGAGATACTATCGTGCACTTTGCTAACTACATGGACGCTGTAGCGAGCGCGTCGGATGGGGCGGTGCATCTGTGGTGCTGCGGCAACCAGCAGGTGGTCGCAGCTTGGAACAACGACGAGAGCAACGCTGCACAGTGTGTGGCGCTACTGGAGAACGCCAACGCGGCGATCATGAGTCCGTCGGAACCAACGAACAACTCAGCCGACGAGTTTGAGACAGAAGGAAAAGTGCTTTTTGCGGGGTTGGAGAACGGGAAAGTGCTTGGGATTGATATCCGTGCGCGAGATCTTGTGGGTCTACGGTTGTTTATTCCCGTATTCTGTGGTAATTGTTGACTGTGGAAATTTTGATGGACAGGCTGTAGATCTCCGATGCACGGCGTCAGTGCTATCGTGCGCGGCGACATCTTCAGCTGGTATCCCGATGCTTGTGACTGGGGGAGAAGACGGTGTTCTGATGACGTGGGATCTACGCCAGACGGGGTGAGTTGGACAGCTAGACTGGCTGGGCTCTGAGAGACTGCTGAACAAAGTGTTGTGTATATGGTTCAAGTTCGCCTCTCCATGTGCTGTCGCGTAGCACAGCGGCAATTTACCGCGTTGTGATCCCGAACGATGATCGCGGAAGCGTGTGGACAGCGCAAGGTGACGGCGCGTGTTCCAACTGGAGCCACTTGCTCCGCCCATCCAACGTGTCACCGTTCATCTCTACGGAACTGTCCGGTCCTCAATACGACCCAGTGCGTGATCTTACTGTTTCGGCTGCGACGGGTCGTGTCTTGTCAGCCTGTCGTGACGGTCTCGTTCGCGAGTACATTCCGCATTTCATGGCTTAGACCACACATCAAGCGCACTATTTATCTGCGTGTTGCCCCCGAGGCTAAGCTGCACCGAATCCTTGAGCTCAGAAAAAAACATACAATTCGATTGACTGCGACATCTTGAGCTCAGGATAACAGTTCGATTGGCTGCGACGTCAAGACCTGCTTTCAGGTTGCGTCCATTTTTTGCTCGTTCGACTTCTAGATACTCAAGAGTCTTTCACAGGCACTAGTCGCATCCAACTTCCAGTGGTCGGCCATGCAACTGTACATGGTCAAAACCAGGCACTGACATCGAAGCTCCTCTTTAGGTGTTGTACGACGTTTTTCAAGGTTGTGGTACTTGTACCAGTATTCCGCGCACTAACAATGCGGTCGTTAATTCCAGGATTTTCACCGGGTCAAGTACGTGGTGATAATGCTGACGAAAATAAGCCCCCCCCCCTCCCCTGTTCAGTGCAGCGTCAGCAAGGTGTCTCCTTTGTCAGCAAGACATTGGCAACTGGAAGAAATGTACATGTGGATAGACTCAAACGCACGGAAAGAAGAGTCAAACCGGCGCCAAACTCTCAGTTTCTGTCGGACCATTTGGTGATTAAAGTGGAAGTACAAAGCGTACGCTACGGGCTCACAAAAATATCGGGCACTAGCTTCATTACTCACAGATCAGCGACTGCTTTGTATTGGACATAGGGGAGAGACAGCGAATCTATCTCGTGGTTGCGAGGTGTCGGAGTGTGTTTAGCCGTTGCATCATACGACTTTGTCGATGAGATCTCACAGCTCATTTCCAGATCTTCTTCGCTGCCGTCAGTATCGGAACGCTCTTGCACGGCGTCCTCCGCGTTGACATCTCGATTCTTCAGCACAGCGTACAGCAGCATCCCGCTCATCGCCACCGCAAGACCAATGGCGTTGACAAATCCCAGCAAGTCTCCAAAAAGCATCACCGCGAACAGTATTTGCGTCGTGTCGCTCACGCTGCCCGTGATGCCGAGAGTCAGCGCGGACGTCTTCTTCACGAGCAAGATCTTGACTGTCATGAGCGCAAACCCGAGCGCTGAGAAGATGACGATGTAGCCCATCAACTGGAGAAGCAAGCTCGAGTCCGAGACGAAATTAGATTGGAGCAAGTCTTTGCCATCGTAGGCGATAGCGATGGGCAGCAAGCTAAGGGCGCTTGCCGGGGACGTGTAGTAGATGACTGCAAGGATCTGGTTAGGCGAGTCTGGAATTTCGGCCAGCAGCGACTGCGTGAGCGCCCACCGCAGCGTGCCAAGCACGGCAGCCGCGAGAACCAGCAGGAATCCAGTGAGGTCGAAGGCAGTGGAGCCGTAGCTGGAAAGCGCGATTCCCGATGAGATGAGCACAATCACGATGACGAGCGGCCACGTGGAGCGTTGGTGGCCGAGCCAAACCGAGAACAGCAACGTCCAAATGTGAGAGGACGCCTTGACGATGGTGAAGAAGGTGATTGTGATATATAGCATCGCCAGGTTGGAGCAGAGAATATTGAGACTTGTGCAGACACCGATGGGGACGGCGAGCTTCCAGTACGTGGATCGTGAAAGGCTGGGTGTCTTCGTTTTGCTGCTGGCGTTGATGGTAGCCGAGAGAATCCATTGGAGGGCCATGGTGGTGCACGTCACGGATGTAGCGAACGGGAATCCACCGTCACACCATACGGACAAGAACCACTTGAGAAAGAGTGTCATGCCGACGCTGATGCTTGACATCAGCGCCATGCACACGAAGACATCAACGGCAATTTGAAGGCGAGGAGAGCACCTGTATATCGGTCGGAACATCGCTGATTGAAATCGACGTTTGATTCGGTTGAAAGGGATTGAAAGGGGGAAAGAAGTGAGTGCCAGCGGCAGCCTTTGTTGCTGGGTAGTTTTGCGTCGGATTGCTCTCACGGTATGCAATGCACAGTTTGGTGACTGGCACGTGAAACTCGTGAACGTGATTTACCGGACGGATTAAGAATCGTCCGGCAAAAGTCGAGGAGCGACCAGCCAGCTGCTGCTGCAAAGGGCTGTTTGGACGGAGAATCGCCAGACATGCAGACAGTATCGCTCGCATGTTCCCACCAAAGCAAAACGGTATTGGGCTGGACCGTCTTATGGTGTCGTTGAGCCGTTTTGGTTTCGTCCACTGGATCCATCTCATTATTACTGTCACAGATGGCTCTCTGATCGAGGGTTCTTTTTTTCACGTTGAGGCATGAGACGGACGAGCAACCGATTACAAGTCCAGTGAGTCACGTTAAGCTGCTGCATAGAGTCGCAGTCGCCAGAAACGGGCTTGTATCTCACTGGCAGCGGGTGCTCCCTCCCACATCGTGAGCGAGACCTTAATTAAGCAGGTCTAACATCACTGCGAAGGGGAGCAATGTGAGCTGCTTGTTTGTGGTCCAGAACAAGTGATCCCGATGCTGACACTATTTCCCAGAGCAAGAAAACAACCCAGTTGTCGTTTCAGAAATTCATGCTCTCTCCCGAATTTTGCGATTGCCACATGCCGACGTGGCATCTGTAGCTCTGTGGACCTGCTCTGGACGAAGTACCCGAAGTCTCTACTGTACTCACCAATTTCATCGACAGGTGGGAGCTCGATCTTGAAGGGATTCTCGTAGGCTCTGCGTTCTCCTGCTCCTGGACCCATCTCACTTTGTCGTCGTAGACGGATCTGATAGGGATTGTGTACTTGCGCCGTGCATGGCGAATGGAGGGTATGAATGCAGCTACGTACATAGCTCGCGCCGTGAGCTGGGGGGGGGGGAATG